>JAJHUR010072322.1:12531-99819 GCA_027495735.1 Lutjanus campechanus
TTTTTTTTTTTTTTTTTTTTTTTTTTTTTTTTTTTTTTTTTTTAAACCATTCCCTTCAAATGTATGTATTGTATTTTGAGTGAGATTCAGGACATTTTAAAGTCACAATAAATCTGCATTTTGACACTGGTCTGCAACCTTAATATTACATATTTCCTAATGTATGCAGGCCTATATATATATATTTTTTTCAGGCAATGCAATTTTATGCTGTCTTCAGGTGCAATCTGATTTTTATATAGAAATGCAGAAAAATAGCAATTTTTCACATTGGCATTCCTAAATAAGGGGTATTTTTCTGAACATTAGCAGACATGATTTAAAAACAGCATAAGCAAAGGCATGCACATCTAAACACAATAAATACTAGGTGCTGGACAGAAGTGCATGTCTAAAAAGGAAAAAAAAAAAAGAGGCCACACACTAGACAATACTCCCAGGAACATTTGTTACTACTCATGATTAAAAGGTTTTTTTTTTGGCTTACCATTTTGTAATCACATGACCTGTCAGGTGACCCCCTGGATAAGTGTGTCTCTGAAGTAGGCTTGCACCCTGAACATCATATGGTGCTATAGTTATAAATGTTCATGGGAGCATTATCTAGTGCGCAGACTCTGTTTTTCCTTTTTCACATCTCAAAAAAACAAGTGAAGTGATCCTCACTCATAGTTTGCATTTCAAGTCCAAATAAATTGTGGCACTTCTACTTACACTTATCAAGGTACTTGTCTCCATAGCTGGCTTGTACTTCAGGGCTGAGCTGGTTCCAAAGGCGATGCAGCTCCCTCTCGAGGGGATCGAGGCTCGTCACCGCAGTCTTGAAAAAACCTGGCTCAATGATGCACACGTTGACTCCAAAGTAGTTTATATCTCTCCTAAAAGTGTGATATAGAATAGCATTGCACAGACCAGTTCAAAGTTTTTTTAATAAATAACAGAGCTTGAAGTATGTTTGTGACACTGGCTGCAACCTCCTGCATAGATGTCATCTAGAAAATAAATAGCATTAAAGGGATAGTTCAAAGGATCATTTGAAGTGGGACTGTATGTGGTACTTATTTATAGTCAATGTATTAGATGTCACATGCCTCCATATTTGAGACGCAGAGAGGAGTACCAGCACAGAAGCTAAGCAATGAACTGCTGTGGACAGGGTCAATGACAAAACGTATTTTAGCCATTAGAGAACAGCTCACCTAAAAAAAAAAGTCTATTTCAGTTTAAGTGTATGCTATACTTAGAATATTTTCCACCTTACCATGCTGTCAGACAGACTTTTCCAATGAAAACTGCCATTATACAAGCCAAATATCACTCTCCAAACCAACCAAACTCAATATGAAAAATCAATAATTTTACTTGTAAAACACAGGAGTTACTGGGTGTACCTCCCACTGCCTCGATCTGTTAGTTTGTTTGTGTAATTGAGGGACTTCTGTGTTTTAAAGGGATAGTTCAGAGTTCATTGTTCACATAATTACACAAATAAACTAACAGCAGAGGGCAGCGGTAGCCACCAAGTTGTCAACTAGCCAACCAGCAACTCCCATGTTCTGCAAGGAGAAATTAGTGATTTTGCCATAGAGTTTGTTTGGTTTGGAGAGAGCGATTTTTGGCTTAAATATCAACAGTTTCCCTGTCAGAAAATGCTGTCTGGTGGCAGTGAAATATTTGAACTATAACATACTACTAAACTGAAATAATTTTTTTAAGTGAACCCTTTTTAAGTGGACAAAATACCTTTGGTTGTTCCACCACATCTGCATCAATACATTACTTAGCTTCCTATACCGGCTCTCCTGCTATTAGGCATCTACTGTAGCTGAGACATTTACTATCAATATGTATCTCATACAACCCCACTTCAAATAATAAAAACTATCCCTTTGAGGGTATTGGTTTATGCTAAGTACAGCTAAATTAAATCTTTGAGAAGCAGAGAGACAGACCAAAACTCTTATCTGTCCGGTCTCATCAGCCAATATTTGTCTGCCTGGCATCTACTGAGGCAGTTTGTTTTGTGTATTGCTGCAATTTTGTGGTTGGAATTTGTTTTACTGCTCTAAATGAGTCGTGTATTAATGTTTGTCTTTTATATTACTAAAAATGTTAAATATAAAACCCAGTCTGCAACCCAAATCTCCCTCATGGGACACAGATAGGAAGATTATGACTCATAATTAGAATTTAGACCTTATGAAGAGGAGAAAAATACGAGTGGCTCCACAAAATACTACATTAATGAAGCATGCAGGTTGTTACAGTCCACTCTTATCTGATGAGGCTGTGTAAGTCTTACCTGAGGCAGTCAGAGAAAGACTCCACTGCGAACTTGGAGATACAGTATCCACCGCCGTTTGCAGCAACCCTGCCCAGCACTGATGCAACGTTCACAATACGGCCGCGAGCCTTTTTGATGAGGGGCAGGAAGGTCATTGTCATGGCAATCACTCCATTCATGTTGACCTTTAGCGTGCTGTGGAAATCCTCCACTTTCATCCACTCTGAAGGGCCCATGGGTAATGAACGTCCAGCATTGTTCACAATACCCCAAAGTCCTACAAACGGAAACGTAAGACAAAAGGTGGAAGAACATAATTTGTGTTATGATCTGCTTTGTGGAATTTGATTAACAGAATCATATGCAACATCATCTCTCACCCTTCTCGCCAACCTCCTTCTTGGTCCACTCCATGGCTTTCTGGATGCTGTCCTGATTGGTCACGTCCAGCAGGACGGTCTTCAAATAAGGCCCCGCCACCCTCTTCAGGTCATCGGCTCCCTTTTCTGTGAGACAACCAGCCAGCACACGAAAACCTTTACGATCCAGCTTCTTACACAGCAGGTTTCCAAATCCCGTGTCGCAGCCGGTCACAAACACATATTTCTCTGTGATGTTCTCAATCTCAAGGCTGTCTCTGTACAGCCACACGATAATCCACAACACCACAATGGTTCCACTGATGTACAACCAAGCATTTTCCCTGAAAGAGAGCAGAGTTTGGACAAGAGGAAAGCAGGGGTTTAACTTTTAGAGAATATTCTAGATGTGTTCAAGCTTGGCGGTCCAAAGGTCAGGCTACAGCTGTCAAATTAATGCCCAAAACGTAGTGTAGGATTGGTATTTCTTACCCTAAAAGGTCGTAGACAAACTGTGTATCCATGCTGCTCCCAGGATTTGAAGTGAAGTGGGGTTTTGGTCACCTAAAGGACTTAGTGCCTGCTGAAAAAACATGTTGAGCAAATGTTACTAGGTATTGACGTGGCAAACTGCCAAATCTGATTTTTCAGAAATGGAATGGAAAGTAGAAATACTTATCTCCGGAATCCCCATAACCAAATCCCTGCTCGATTTCATAATATTTCAGGTTTTACTAAAGCATTGTCTTGGTTTATTGAACCTTTTTTGAAAACTTCTGGGATACAATGAGTTTGTTCACTGAGGGCCTTAGCAGAGGTGCTTGTAATACAGGACTGCTCTGGGCACATGAGAAATATTTAGATAATACTCTTATGGAGGAAAGAAAGAAAGGCATTTGTGGGGGAGGCTGCCCCGAGGAGGGAGGGGTGCATTGTTTTGTGGCATAAATTTAATGCCCATGACAGAGCTGCTTAAGCTTCTCATTGCGGAAAGCCAATTAATTTTCTCTGGCTTGTTAGCAAGAGAAAAGAAAGAAAAATATATTTCAATAAGTTGTGTTGTTCATGATATCTAAATTGCCTGCAGAGTTGAATCAAATACAAACCCCATTCTGTCGCTCTTGGCATGACAACATTAATTTGAAATAAAAGCTTTTGTAAAGTTACAGGTTAAAAAAAATTTATTTAGTTTCAAACAAGTTAGAATTGACCAAGAAATATACCGAAATACCTCAATGTTCACATGTATCAATATAATTTGATAGAAAAACTAATCAAACTTAAAATCACAGTTACTCTTTGCTGTAAACGTTTGTAATATACATTTTTAAACTATTTTTTTGTGGATTAAATTGCACTTTATACCAGGAAATTGTGATCATCACCAATATTACAGAGGTTAATCAGTGGGAAAAAAATGATATGCAAGACAGAGAAAGTACTTAATTGTAATTCAACAGTGAGAGATATGCAATAAACTCTATTTGATCCTACCTTTTCCACTTTTCAAGAAGTGATGGATCTCCACAAGTTATCCGTCCTCTTCCTTTTCCCTTTCTGGTTATTCTTCTAGTCTTAACTCAGAGAGGCTGGTCAGAGAGAGGCTTTATCCCTCCGGTTTATCCCTTAAGACAAGTCCGCAATTGGTAATCCCCAATCCGTAACCACTTGGTTTGTGCATGTGTGTGTGTTTAAGAAAAAAAATGCAGTGGTGGGAATTACAGAATTTTCTATACACAATGTGAACTTGGATATCAAATAACTTTTTAAAAAAAAAAGATATTTCATCTTTTCACAGTACATGATCTACTTTCAAATCACATCAGGTTATTTCAAGTATTTCACAAGAAATCTTGCCGGTTCCTTTTTTTAGAACCTGCTGGTTCCCAGGGCATAACAAGTACTTTGTTTTAAGAGTGTTAAAACAAACTTAGAATAATCCCACATGTTGGAGCCTTGTGTACCCTTAAACACATGTGAATAATCTCATTGGCTCATTCAGTTCACTGGCCTAATATAACAGTTTTATCAGTGTAACAATATAGTCAGTATACTCTGCAACTTGTCTATAACTGCAAAGCATGTCTCAAGACCAGTCAGCTCATACTGCTGATGTTGACAGTGGCATGGCTTATCAATGTACAAAACCCTGACACAATCAGGAAAAGTATTTTGTATAAACATGACTTGTTCCACAATTGCAACCTCCATAAAAAAAATCATAACTTGAAACTTTGTCAAAATGTTGGCTTAGATCAAATGTATATTTTACACTGAGATTATGAGAGTAAAGCAAAGAAGAAAAGGCATACTTCTATTACACAGAAACTGTGAACTGAAGGATAAGGTGTTTCTACCCTTGACACTGGTTGAGTACGCAGTGAATTGAAAGTTTAATTGGTTACCAAACATGCCTGCAATTACGTGATTTAACTCAACAGCCTCGTGTGTCGTTGTGACATAACTTTCCTCCACGTCACACATTCCACGAATCGTCCAATCACTCCAGCCAGGCAAACACTTATCCAGCTATTGTATTTAGTGGTTTAGCAGTTGTTGCAAAACTTTGACCCCAACTTTTAAGTTATTAAATGTCGATTATTACTTTGTCATTTGGCCTTCTGTCCTTCACTTTTGTAACAATCATAATTAAACCATCAGTCAAAAATAATACCAAAACCAAAACAGTTCCTCAGTATCTCTTTTTAAGGTGGAGGAGCACCACAGAAGTCACAAGAGGTCTTTATGACCAGTGGCTATCAAACTCCTCAAACTCCTACCTCTTCTGTAGGAAGATGAGTTGAATCATCAGACACCGAGAACAATAACACCTATAATCTGCGCAATAGAACTTACTGCAGTATTATTTTTTCAACATCATGTGCAATATTACTTTAAAATAACATGGAACATTACGCTCATTATTTTCATTATGTGCAACATTACTTTTAGCTGCTTTTCATTAACAATATTCTTCCAATGTCATTGCCAATACTACTTTTCAATTACTTATCTTTACCGTTTTTACTTTTGTATTTACTCTTTATGCACTTTACATTTCATGTAATTTACTGAGAAATCTCTGACACAAAAATTGCCTTTGGAATTAAAAAGTTTTACCTTAAGTACCCTGCTAAAACTTCCCTTTTTCAAATGAGGTTCTTCATGAAGATTTCCCCTTGTACGTTTTCCCCTCTGAACAGCTGTAGCGAAGCCTCATGTACATATACTCACACTTTGGTTGAAGATTTATTCAGCCTTGCTTCATAAGAAAAACACCAGTGCATTTTTTAAACTTTATTAAAAACAATGTTCCATCAGTAAATGTTAACAAAATTTGTACTCAAGTTGTCTGACAAAAACAGAACAGTCATCACTATACATAAAGACAGACGTACATAACTCAGGTATCAGGTGGTAACACCACATTATGTAATAACTTGAGAAAATGTAAAAAAAAGTGTCACCACATTATGTGATAACACCCACATTTTGTAATTAATAACCTGTACAGAATATGAAATAAATTTCCCTGGATTTTTAATGAATTATCACTTTTTGCAGTGGTTATGCAGGACACTTTATTAGCTCAATAGAATAGTACTATCTTGCTCTTTCCACAAATTATTACATATTGCATTCAGATTGATTATTATAAAATGCTAGAGATTATTACAAAATGTGGGTGTTATTACATAATGAAGAGACAATTTACCACATTTTGTCAAGTTATTACATAATGTGATGTTACAAGCCTTCCTATAAAATGCTTTTAGGAGATACTGCAGATAAGGAGACCTGCCTCCTTGTCTGCAGTTTGTCTGTGGCCCTTTAAGTTTTTACATGTGACGTCTTCAAAAAATCGACTTACTTTTAGCTTTACCCCCCTTTAAATAAACTATCAATTGCCCAATTGTTATTTGTTAACTTAAGTCACTACTAAATTGATGTTAGACCTATTTCATTTTATACACAAGCTTCATCTTTGAACTCCAACATCACTGTGTGCGCTAGCACTAGCTAATATTGTTTCTCACATAAGAACTTAAACAGTGATGCAGGTGTGCAGTTAACTGTTAACTGTCAAATGCAACAGACATTCAACATTTCTCTGAACAAAGTAACCATCAGCATTAGCCCACTCAGAGGGGCATGACAAGCAAAGTCACTGCTGCTTGCATCTTTGCCAATAGAGTCAACTGGATTTCTATTTCATTCCAGTGTATTTAGTTTCAGGTGTAACCATGAAGTTTATGAGGAAGCAGACTGAAGTTGACCCTTGTGCACATACTCCAGAGCTGTGGCGATGGTCCTCATGTCCATCTCAATACTGCGGGCCCAGTTCTCCACATCCCCAATTTCCTTTTCAAAACAGAGTATAAGAAACAGAATTAGCACCACACCAGTGAACATCTACCAATCTAACCTATGACCAGGACTGGGAACAGGCATTCTTTCAGCCTTTAAGGAAGATTTAAGCTGGATAACAGCAGAGGGAGTAGAAACTCATTACTCAATTACTTAATTACTTCTACCACCTGTCAAATCTGCTCAGATCTAGGACCAGTGTCGTGGCCCTTGAATTAAATTAATCTGCTTTTAGTAAATTTTGATGAGTCACTGTGCTCACTGCTTGTGACAAGACATTTTTTTGTGATATTATTTTTTATTTGAACAAGGCAGACAGTGAGCTTGAAATGGTATTAAAGAGCAATATTTTTATATCAACACTGAATCACACAACTCAGTATGATGTAAGAGGGTCACACATAGTGCTGCAGCCACTGAATACACCAAATATTCTACATAACTAAATGTGATTCTGTCTCACATTGTTCACTCAATTTAACTTTGTATTGCAATAAAAAGTCAGGGCACTTTATTAATGTGACAGCTGTAGGCTTAAAAGGATACTCCACTTTACATGATAACCCTCTCAATATGTACTCATCCCTATGCCGATATGATGATAAGTGAAGATCTTCAGTTCACAAAACAATCCTGGAGTTTCAGCAGAAAACAGGGTAGCAGCCTCATCCAGTACAATGGCAGTGAATGGTGACCACAGATAAAACGTTAAAAAAAGCACACATAACAAACACAAAATGTCTCCATCCTGCTTGTGTGGTGTAATCCAAGTGTCTGCGACATTAAAAATTAACCGCTAAAGACGCTATTTACGCCATGTTTTTAGCCGAAATGTCAACTGTAGCTGGTAGGATGTAAACATGGCGTCGATCTCGCGAGACTTCCGCACGTGCGGCCATTAAGATATATACGAAGTCTTGCTTTTGCGGTTAATTTTTAATGTTGCGTCTCGCGGACACTTGGATTACACCACACAAGCAGGATGGAGACATTTTGTGTTTGTTTTGTGTGCTTTTTTTAACGTTTTATCCGTGAACACTGTTCACTGCCATTGTACTGGATGAGGTTGCTACCCTGTTTTCTGCTGAAACTCCAGGATTGTTTTGTGAACTGAATATCTTCACCTATCATCACATTGGCATAGGGGTGAGTACATATTGAATGGGTTATCATGTAAAGTGGAGTATCACTTTAAGAAATGTAAAAGATTAAACAAAGCTTACATTGCCAGGAAAGCTTTGTTTTTAGATTAATTTCTTGCTCATACTGTGTATCCCACCTTTAGGGCCTGATTGAAGCCCTCCACCATACTGATCCACTGAGCGGTCTGTTTGGAGAACTGGCTCGCCTGCACTTGGAGCGTCTTCACCTCGTGGTCCAGCTTACGCTGGTTCACGTATGCTTGGGCGACTCTAAAGCAAAACAGAAAACAATAATGAGAATAGTTAGCATAGGCTAAATTATATATCCACTGTGGAATGGGAGAGTGAGTCATTAATTTCTCCATTTAGACTGAAACATACTGTAATAATCAAATGAGTCTAAATCTTACCAAGTCACTAAAGGATTTTGGTCATAATCCTTTCTATAAATGAACAGTGCAACAATGGCCTTTGCATCCCAGTCTTGCTCTTTAAGCTGATTGTCTTGGTTTCATCACAACTTTCACAACGTTAACAATCTTGATTTCTTATTTGTGGTTGTGCCACATATTGGACCAACACTGCCCTGCAAAGAATGGATTTATTCTATTGGCTAAGAAATGAGGTGTTGAGACAGAGTGGGACAATATGAGATTGATGTATAATTAGCAGACTTATCAATAGTGAAAGTAAAGTTGCAGCCATAAATTGGCTATTACTTGTGACTTCTAACCAATCAGATAGTGGTGTGGGCAGGACATTGAACCAGCCTAAAGAGTGTAGTAGCGTATTATACTGTACAATGTATAACCATCTATTATATGTACTATAGCATAATACAATAAAGTATGGTATTCAAATTTTACTACATAGTATTATTATAGTATAATTTCTATTATATAGTTCATTATTATTGTTGTTGTTGTTGTTACTACTACATTTCTATGGTGATGACTACACAGAGAGATTTTAAAAGCCAAGTGGATTTTTAAATTTAAAAGCACTTTTTCTTTTTTCTTTTTTGCTGATCTGAAAAATGATCTGAACTGTTGAATTTGTGAACCGTTGCGCCCCTACTAAACAACAAATTTTACATGTACAGGTTCAGGCTACAGCAGTTATAGATCAAGCTAGGCATAAGTGTGGACTTTTCTTGTTTGTGAGTAAGGTGGCAAATGTGTTAAACAAGAATTTAACAGAATTTACGAGGACTGTATCTTTTACTGGTACATAATTCACTACTAATTCTTGTTCTGTAAATCCTTTAATCTGGACAGCACTTTGTGCTTAAACTTGAAAAATCCTATATAAATAAAACCATTATTATTATTAATTATTATTAGTATTATTATTATTACTTAGTCCGTGTGCCAAGATGTCAACTCATGTCCAATTCATCATCAACTACTACTACTCGACAATTATGAAAAGTGACAACAAACAGGAGTACAGAAGATCAGGAAAATGAAAACAGCAGTGTAAAAGAAGCAAAATCTTCATACCCAACATTGAGATGGTCTACCAGGGCTTCTGTCAGACAGGTGGCTGCAGTAATAGCTTCGCGTCTGCGTCTCTCTGTGCAAATAAAATCATCAACACGGACAAACAAATCATCAATACTGTGGAGAATAGCGAGCCATTTTAAAAACTCAATCAGCTTTGTTTTTAGCTTCTGTTAGCATGACAGCTAACCATCTGTTATCTCACCCTGCAGCTCTTTTCGCTCATTTTGCTTCGCTTGGTGCTCCTTCAGTAAACGAGACAACATCTTAAATGATCGTTGAGATTATTTCGCAAATGTTTTTTTCTCTTAGCTAGCTAAATAACATGACTTATATATACCGAGACGTTGGAGATGTTAACAACTGACAAGCGTAGCAGATATCACGAGACCAAGCTCGAGGAGGACAGAAGTGGGCGTGCCCAGAAATGGCGTCGCGGATAGCGCCATTTATCATCATCAATGTAATGCAATTATAGTTGTGTTATTAATTAATGTAATACACAGTGTATATTGCACGATAACACAGAATTTGAGGGAGTGTAAGTGTTCTTTATTTTATAATTTAATTGTGAAAATTTGTGTTATGATGACGACAAATGCACCTTCAACGTCATGTCGGTTTAGCCTTCAAAATAAAGGTCTAAATTGAATATAATTTTCTACTTGTTCTACTGCTATAACAACAACAACAACAACAACAACAATAATAATGAAGAAGTTGAGTACTTGTAAAAAGACAGCTTCAAAATAACAATTAAGATAAAATATAATTACTCAAGCATAGGCCTATTCATTAGGCAAGAGAAGAGATGGAGTGAAATACCAAGAGTGAAAGGTAGTGAGACAAATTTCCCCAAGCAGACTGTGGGCCTGTTGTTATTGGTGTTACAGATTATGATTGAGTACAGTGGCAATAAAAGATGAACTGTCCTAGCCTTTCTTGCCCCCAGGTGGGCATAAACTACAGGTTAAGTTTTAAAACACAAAAATGTAAAATTATCCGTTATTATGATTCCATGAGAAGCAGGTGATTATTGGATATCCATACCGGTTGAAAAAACCCCATATCATGCTCAATTTGATAAAACATTCGCACAATCACAAAGTCCCATGGATATAGTTCATAACAGCTGCAGAACTTGCAAGTTCGATCCATGGGACAGTCAAGTTAGACTGAACCATTTCCACGACAGAAGAACAAACTCCATCCACTGACGAAGACCCTGCAATTTTGTTGAAAGCTCTAAAAAAAAAAGCTAGTTAATAAACTTTAAGTTGAGTTTAGGTAGGGGATGTTTTGTCAAACTGCAGCTGTTTTAATATTTTTAATACACCACTCATTTTTTATTATCTGGGTTTTATGCTGTTGTATTTGTGTGAAAATAAAATGAATAATAAATAATGAATGATAATAAATGGTCAATATTTGGGTACTGTACATTCACAGTTTTATTTTGAAAAGTGCATGCCGGAAAACCTGGTCGTGTTCTGGCTAGCGGAACACAGGTTTGTGCTGATGGCAGGCGGCTAGCTGTCAACAGGCTAGGGGTAGCTGAAACTGAAGTCTGTGTGGCCCTTTGTCGCCGTCTTCCTTCAGGTATGGACAGTTAGTCTTCCACTGAATGACATCCGTGGGATTTTCTCGACGGAGCGATCGAAGCTACGCGGGGAACCGGCTGATGTTAGCATTACTAACGTTAGTTAATGCATGTTAGCTAGCCTCGCTGTTCAGGACGTCGGCGAACAAAGTTGCTCACGGGTGGTGGAACTTCTCAGTATCGATTAATGATTCACAAAAAAACATTTACACGATAGTCAATAAAACATGTTAGCGATATCACATTCGAAACAATTAGTCTACGAAAGGCTGGTGTTTGGAGTTGTCTTGACTACAAATCTCCTGTTGGCTAACCCCCTGCTAACCTGACACATAATGCTACTAAGCTTCAGTTGTAACGTTACTGACTTCATGTTGCAGAAAACAGGGAATACGTCGCTTCTTTGACAACTGTGTGTTACTGTACGATACACTCAACACATTTCTGCTAAATTATATTAACGTATACTCCTTATATGGCATTTGAACTATCTTCTTGCCTTGTCATAGGATACTGTCAAAGATTATCCACGAAGGTTTAGCGACACTTAATTTAGCCAAGTTAAAGATGGGATTTTAAGTTATGGAACGTGGTTCCTTGAAATAGCTGTGACCAGGTTAAACCTTGTCACTGCGTAAGGTGCATTTTTAGTGCAGTTTGTATGTCTGAATATTAAAATGATCTGTGTGTTCCACATTGACAATACGGTACTGCATAGAGGTTTCAAATAATATGTAACGTTAAGATAAGAGATGACCAATATCATTATTTCAGGGCTTATACTGATTAATAATATTCAAGGTTCAATGTCTTTAAATAGTGCTGCAAAATTATTGAAATCACAACATGGTCAATATCCAAATCACAGAAGCTACAATTTTATTTGTTAAAGGAAAATTGTTTGACAAAATATCGTTATTATGAAATATTGTAGTGCTGCTTAGATCATCTGACTCACAAATCTTGTTTTTCAGAAGTGAGAAAACATGTTTGTTTGGTACAGAAGGCAACAAATGTTATATAATCGTGATTATAATATGATAATATTTTTTTCTGTGAAAATGAAACTGGTGCATCAAAAATGATCATCCTCACTAATGTTGAATCATATTGTAGTTGTGCATTTTTAAATTGATTTGTCTTATTGGCAACCAGATTAAAACATAAAAACAAAAACACAGACTCTGGCAATCATAAATCACTAGCCTAATCTTATCGCTTACCAGATCTGATAATTGGCTTGATGATCAGGGTGATAATCACTAATACATTAGTATAAGATGAGTATAGGTTATTTATTCGAGTTAGCATCACTACAAACATAGGGCTTAGCAAAATGACCCATTTGTATTGTATACAAGGAGAAAAAGTTTGAATTTAACCAGTGTATTTTGAATTTAAAGGCAGAATCAGTAGGATTTGTCCAAGCTGTTTGTAAATGTGCCAGAAATATAGTTGATTGTTGAGTTTCATTCCCAGGACATCAAATAGTGACGTTATGGGTTGGGTTGCGAGCATAGCAAAATAATAACAAAATAAGGAAATATGGGCAGAATGCAGGGTCTCTGCAGGTACAGACTCCACCACACATTTCTGCTGGATTATAAGTGGTTATTGAAGGGGGTTATATCCAATATGGCTTTATACATGTTACATTATACATTTTTTTGTTGGAAAATGTTGTGTTATACCTTTAATTGCTTTAGCTCAAAAAAACACCTGTTAAATGATTCTGTTTAAATGTCAAATGTAGCATGCTCCATTATTAAGGAAGGCTGTTCTTTCCGCTCACTATAGCAACCTAATAGCCTAATCACTCGTTAAGTAGGTTACCTGCATAGAGTGTCCCATGTTTACATCTGATGTCCCTGGTTGCAGTTGTTGCAGGTCCTTTCGTTGTAGCCAAACAAGGTTGCAGTGTTATGGATGAACCATGAAGGCCCAATTGCAAGTCACCGGTAAGTCATTATTGCAAGACTTGTAAAATTGTCCATTATCCTGCTTTAAAAAAATAAATTAAATAAAAAGCTGTCACTGACTGTTGTTGTTTTCAGCCCCGGGAGGCTACTTATATTCAGTTGATGATTTTTGCAAGTTGTAGAATCTTGCTACCAAATTCAACATCTAACAAAGTCTTATCATGTCTATTAAAGGTTACATTACGTGCAATTTCACTGTGGTGCTTTCTCCTTTGTAGTTCTTTCAGCCAAGCTGAAGGAAAACAAAAAGAACTGGTTTGGTCCCAGTCCGTATGTGGAGGTGGCCGTGGATGGCCAGTCAAAGAGGACTGAGAAGTGCAACAATACGCACAGTCCCAAATGGAAGCAGGCTCTCACAGTGTGAGTATGACTATTGTGTTTGTCATATGAGAGGAACCAGTTCAACAAATAGCCGATTAATTATTTACTTTAGTATTTAGTCAACATACAACATTGTCTGTCTTAACATCTATATTTTAGGTGCATGTTGTATAGTAAGTATAGAGTATTGTTGTTGCCATTGTAGAAATCTCAGAGCCAGGACTTGTTTTGGGTGTGAAATTACTCAGCCGGGAATTCGGTGTTAATGTCAACAAGGGCAAACTAAATGCTTAAAGTGTATATTCGTGAATGACTATAATATAATAATAATGATAATAACTTGAACTGGATAATAGAAACAGATGTGACAAGAGAGGCTAAGAATCTCCCTAAACTTAAGCCAAAATCATCATTGATTGATTATTTTTTCAAAGCTTATTAGTCAACTATGAATCCTTTCATCATCACTTTCATCACAATTCTTTATCCTAATTTGCCTCATATTTTGTCATTTTCTCACTTTTCTAAAGAATTGTGACTCCGGTCAGCAAGCTGATCTTCCGTGTTTGGAGCCACCAGACACTGAAAGCAGACATCCTGCTGGGAATGGCCACACTGGAGATCAATGAGACTCTTAAGGCTAACGACTTAAAATGTGAGTTCACACTACTAGACTTTGTTTCTCCTGATAATCTTAATTTTTATTCTTTTCTTTCTAAGATATTGCATCCCAAAGTTTCCCTCACTTTTCCATTTACTGACCTAAGTGTGAGCGTGTCATAGCACAAGGCTTTTGGTAGTTTGCTCACACTGTCATTTCAATTTTGAATTTGGAAAATATTTGTTGTCCAAGGAGCAGAATGTGGAGCTAATCTTTCTAGACTCAGAGGGGTGATTCCCCCTGAATCATTGCAGAGGTATTCGGCACAAAGCATGGCTTATTTATCTCAAGATAAAAACAAGTTATATCCCTTGTGATTTCACTTTCGGTATTCATTTTATACTTCTGTGTCTGTCTGCAGCATATTGTATTTGGCAGGTGTTGCACACACTGTAGACACAGTTGTTGCATAATAGTGCATATGTGCCTGTGGTTGTAATGAGAATCTTTTGTGAGCTTTGATAAGCTTAACAACCAATGTGCACATCACTCACTAGGTTTTTTCTCCCCTGGAGTCCAGGCCTCACTTAAGCTTAAGACCTTCTGCTTGGATGGAGCGTGTTTACAGCCTCATACAATGGCTGCCCTCAGACCTGGTCAGCATGCTCAAACCATGTGACAAGTGTAACGTGTGGTCAAGATTCTATATGGTTGCTTGGATTTTACTTGCCAGGACTGACCGTCTTTGTGTAATGAGTTTACTTGAGGTGTGTTGTAGTGGTCAACCCATTATTGTCCTGACTGATTATCAGATTGAATATTCAGAATTTTGACTATTGTCAGAATCAGTTAACTTGTAATGCTGCTCTTTTTTGTTTTAAGACAATGTGGAAAAGTTCCATTTTAATTAAACATACTGAATGCTTAAAGGAATTACAGCAAGTTTTATGTTGAAGTTTGTGTTATTGAATTGATTTTTGACAGAAGTTTTTTTTTACTGCAAATTTGTATTGGTTCCAAATATCAGTCATTGCTTTTTTGATTACTAATAATCTGTACTGGCTTTGAAAAACATTTACACTGGACAAAAAACAAAAACATTTGGCTCTTGTCTTTTGTCAGTGATTAAATTCTTTTGCTCCTTTTTCATACACACATGCTGTTTGACTTGACTCTGTTTGACTGGGTGTGTCCACCCTGCACAACGGAGTTCGCATCCGCTTGAACGTGTGTTTAACTGATTAACTGCTTGTCTTTAGTCAAGCATGTTAACAGTGGATAAACATTATAAACCTATAAGTCTCTCATTATTTTGTTATCTAAAAGCTTTTATTATGAAGCAGCAAAATCAGGAAATGTTGGGTTTTCATCAGCAGTAACTTAACATGACTCCTATATGGCTTAAAGCAAACATGAAACATCAAAATAAGGCAGATACCTGAAAGTACAAACTGCAGCACAGAGAGAAGCTAAACTTCAAACCACAGAGATTCAGTTAGAAGCGACAGAATTTGAGAGCTGACCACGGACGAAACATCTGTCTCTCTGCTCTGCTGCACAAGCCATGAGTTGAGTCAAGGCAAACTCGTCAACTGACCATGAGAAAAGGGTCAATCACCTCTTTTTAGCGGGTTTAGCTGTATTTAAAAAAACATGCACATATGCACTAATTTTGATGTAAAACTATTACTGTGTTGTCATTCTTGAAAATGATAAGCACCTGTTTGACACTGCATTCTGTGCCCTCTCCAGTATGCGAGGTGGTCCAGACACTGCAGCTGTGCTCTGACAGAGACCCTCGGGATGTTGTTGGTGATCTTTCGGTCTGTCTGGACGGCATGCAGGTAGACCCAGAAACCTTTGCCTCGGCAGAGAGAGAAAAAGGTAAGGAACCACACAAAGACACAAGCTCACTATATCCCACTAGGCACAGTGACAGTTTGAGAACGCTTTGTTCAGACCTCCAGATCTTTAAGACAGACTGGCTGCACTGTTATTTGGAAGTAATTAGATCAGATTTCTGTGTCCAGACATCACCAACCTATCTTCACACGTTTCTGTGGTAACGATGTAGGTGTCAGTAATTACGGATGCTGGTAACATGGCTTTCCAACACAGAAGCGTGAGAAGATCCATCGTCTCGCTCTCCAAGCAATCGTGCTGTCAAGTTGTAGTTCAGAACTACAGCCGCACCAGAGAAAGATCTGTCCATGGACTGTTGTTCTCTGTGTTGTCCTCCATACTCCTCTGTTAATGGCTGCATGGATTCTGCTCTGCTGCTCTTGGGCAAATCCATCACTCTGGATTTAACTTTAAATCCAATTTGAGCTACCAGAGCATCCGGACCAGGACATATCTGTGGGAATCTAATAGAATAGGAATCACTTTTCAAAACACCCTAAATGTTTTTTATTACTGTCCAGACACAATGAAATCAATCTGGATACAATCTGTGTATACCAAAAATGGATTTGGTCCGGCAGTCTGAGATTTGCCTGATCTTTCTTTCATAGTTTGTTCAATAGTCATAAATATTTAGTGAAAAGAAGCTGAAACAACTGCACATGTGAATTTTTCTGGCTCCTGATCAGAGTTGTTTATAGAGCCTCACTGATACATTGACCAACTTATATGTCAGCTGTTTACTAACAAGAAATTGTAGTGCAGTAATGCCAAAAACCTGTTTGAGGTCATTTACTGTTCCAAACTTTAACCAGAGAAAGCTGGTTACAGTTATTTAATAATCAAACTTAAGGGATCTTTATCAAAAGTGCTTGTTTATGTTTTGTGTTCATATCAAATAACCAATATCAGCTGATATATACTGATCAAATATCGAGTGTCCTTTATTTAGTTATACTAGTAACATCCCAAATTATTTTACATAAATTATGTGACTTTTCTTCTTCTCTGTCATTCTAGCTATTGTTCCAAATGGGAATGCACGACAAAATGGAGACACTGGCAACAGGTTTAGTAAAAAATTTTTTGTAAACCTATACTTACTGTTACTGTAAGACAAAAGCATATCTCTTATGAATTTTCTTTGTTTACTCATCGGAAATACTGTACACCTGTAAAATAACTTCTGAGTAAATATTTTGATCTCCAGGTCAAGCAGAGATACCTCCCCTTCCAGTGACTCAGAGGAGTGGGTTATTGTACCGAATGGTCATGCTGTCAATGGAAAGGGTTCTCCCTCAACATCTCCAGGGGACTACAATGCCTCACGCCCTCCCAGACCAGCCCGACCTCCTCCTGCTACGCCTCGCAGACCAGCAGCCTCACCAAGTAGGAAACGCACAGGACATCAGAGACTTTAAAATTAGCTCACATACAGTTTGACATACCAGTCACACCACATACCATCATTTCACATTCTCACATACCATGTTCTTTTATTAAAAAAAGAAAAAGAAAAAAAAGTGTATGTAATGATGATGCAATCAAAGTAAATCCACCTCTGCAGAGACTTAAACGTTTTCTTCTCTGCCACCCTCACTGCTCCTCTCCCCAGCCTCTTCTAGCAGTTCCTCCCCCAGTGAGCTGAGTGAGGGTCCAGCTTCAGATGGCTCCTCTCAGGCGTCAGCTAGTGGGTGTTCAAATCAGCAGGATGACTCAGGTGCTGGAGCAGCGACAGCAGGTTCTTCACAGACAGCAAGTGGTCCAAAACCAGGGAACACCTCTGCATCAGCAGCCCTGGCCACAGCAACACCCAGAATCACACCCATGAGCAACGGCCCATTACCACCAGGGTAAAAGAGCAAGGAACTAGTGACAGTTTTTCAGTGACAAAATCTGTTTGTTCTCCAGTTATTATTAATTTATTTGTACTGTGTTTTTTGTGTGTCTTGCCTATGATTCTGTCACATTGAATATATTCATATGTGTGTATGTAATTGTTTATAAAATCAACTCTGATCAACTCTGACAGTGCAGTAATTCTGTTATAGGGATATTATAGGGGTCTGTCTGCTCTGCTGTTGACCTCTGTATGAATGCTGTTTCCTACTCTTTGTCTTTGCTTACTCGTCTTTATTGTCTCTGCAGGTGGGAGCAAAGGGTGGACCAGAATGGACGAGTGTACTATGTGGATCACATTGAGAAAAGGACAACCTGGGACAGACCTGAGCCTCTGCCTACAGGGTACCAAATCACTCAATTCATCTTTTATCTTTTTCTGCTTGGTTGGACTGTGCAGTCATAATACCATAAAAAAATTATCTCATATTAGTACAGACATATTTTATAACCACTTGTCTACTAATGTTACTGATGTTGAAATACCAGAACAGATTAAAACAACTTGTGTCTGTGGTATTGATATCAATGTCAGGCGGAGCCCTCAGGCACCTCTGACATTTGGCCGATGTTAACTCAGCACTGCCTTCTTTCCACTCTCCCTTTTCTGTAGGTGGGAGCGCAGGGTGGACCCGATGGGTAGGGTGTACTACGTGGACCACATAACCCGAACGACTACTTGGCAACGTCCCACACAGGAGTCAGTGCGTAACTATGAGGAGTGGCAGCACCAGCGCAGCCAGCTGCAGGGAGCCATGCAGCAGTTCAACCAGAGGTTCATTTATGGGGTAAGAGCAGTCACTGTCATAGTGGCTGGATTTGTCACAGGCACTACACATTATGGCTGTTGTGATAGTTGTAATGTTGTAATAATGAAATACTTTGCTCCTGACAAGCCATTCACAGGGGATGAGAAGCAACCACTACGTGATGTCACATCATGTCATGTTCATTGAAAAGCGTGCATACAAGTAAAAGGAAAAGTGTCTCAGATTGGCTAGACAGAAGAGACTCGACACAGCAGACGTGTGGTCTAAAACAGAGGAGGATTCTGTCTCTGCCTCTCAGTATCCACAGAATCACAAGCACAATTGTGTCCCATGATCAGATTTTGCCCGGGGATAACAAAACCACACAGGAGAAAGTCAAATGGCCTCTCATTCACTCATTCGCTCTGGAACTCCCAACTGGACACACCGACAGTGTTTTTCTAATAAAAAAAACGCTCATTGATCGGGTAATTATCCCAATTCGCCACAGCTGTGGTGTTTGTGCCCTGCAGCTTGCCAGCAGACCTGAGAGGAAGGAAGAGTGATAGGTTGCAGGTGATTAGTACAAGTAGGGAGTGAGATGAAACATTATCCCACTCTACTCCTGATAAATTAATTGTAAAAACAACACAAAAAAGGTGATAATAAGCCTGACGCATACTGAGCTGTTGAGCCACTCTAGATTTCCACTGGGGAAATTCCTTCCCTGTTGCATGTGGAGCACAGTTTGATCATTTATTTGTTTTCATTTATTTAAATACCCCATCCAGACATAATTTATGACCTTTAAAAATGATCTGTTTTGAATAATAATTTGAGTCTGTTAAGGTTTTGACTCTGAAAATTCAATTGCCTTGTAAAAAATTCTTAAAAATTACATTTGCCCCTTCCCGTCCATCTAGAATCTATGAATGTGAAAGTGTTCTTAATTGAATTTTTTTTACTGTCAGACACAAGATGTCGAATAATAGTCTGAAATTCCATTCTCTTTGTTTTAGCTCTGAAGGCTTCAAGATTCCACATCACTCTGATCATGGTTGTCTAAGTTATATACTGGACACGATTGACTTCCAAGCTAGCTAGCAAGTTCATTTGGTGATGTCATAAAATCATGTTTGTACGTCTGCATGTTAAATTTAGATTTAAGGTGATCACAGAGAAACTTAACTCCTTCAGCAGAACAATGTGAAGACAGCCTTGTAGTGTCAAACTTCTACACAGTGAAACTCAAACATCTAAGTGAAGTTATGTAAGTAAGTGCAACACAGTACAGGGAGACTTTAAGGGAAAATAAAGAAGCCATTTTGAGGAATCACGTGTTCTATAGTTCTTTGAGAGTAACTCTTAGGGCTGTAGCCGATATCCGAGTACTCGAGTACTCGCTTGGCTTGGGCGGCATCCGAGTGCCATTTCACCTACTCGGACCCCCCCCCGCTCTCCTTCAACATGGCGCTGCCCCCGGTAAACGAGTACTCGAGTACTACTCAAATAGTGACCCCGAACACTCGGATAGTAAAATATGCCACTCGTTGCAGCCCTAGTAACTCTTGATTAGTGAAAGCTATTATTTTGGTGTGAAAAACCATTATTTTACAGGCTATGAATCCATCAAGTTCACATTTATGTTTATTTTGTTTGCCACATTCTCTAAATCATCTCGGAACAAATATAAAATAAAGCCATAAGCACCTTTAGGATTCCCCAGAATAGGAAACACTGCTGTAAACTGTTCCAGTCTTTGCCATTTATCTACTTTTTGAAGTCTAATTTGGCTCTCAGGTCTGAAACAGACTCAAATGAGGTTAACTGCTGTGTATGACCCTGTATGATCCTTATGGTGTTTAGCTTTGGTCAGCATGCTTTAATCACATGGTTCATGAACTTCAAAATGTTAACTCCAAGTGGGAGCAGAGATAAGAAGGCTATGAGGTCGATTAGATTTGCTTCATGATACATTTGAACTATACTATGCTTCTGTTGAAGGTTGTGTTTGTGTTTTTGTCAGACTTTATCATCATGTGTCCAATTTCTCTCTTTCTGGCTCAGCTCCAAGACCAGTTGGCAGCCACGGCCAATAAAGAGTTTGACCCGCTGGGACCTCTGCCTCATGGCTGGGGTAAATATCAATGAGCTTTTATTTTAGCCATACCTACTGAAATTTTAGAAAAACTGTTTTCAGGACTATGGCTGTAGTGTTAGTAAAAATGTATGAAAGTGAACTGGAACTGAACTATACATTCTATTTTTTTTAATTGTCAGAGAAAAGAACAGACACCAACGGCAGAGTGTATTTTGTTCATCACCCGACTCGGACGACACAGTGGGAGGACCCCAGGACGCAAGGGTGAGTGTATATCTGTGTGTGTGTGTGTGTGTGTGTGCGTGTGTGCGCACGCGTGCGCGCCATATAATGTGCTGTTGTTATATCTTTTATTGTATGGAGTTGAGTGTAATTAAGTGGAGTATAAATGATTCAACTTAATTTTGCTGTAGTTTTGTTTTGATGTCTGTAAGAGGCGCTAAAGTGTCATGAACTTGCTCATCTCCAGAATTTCATAAACGGTTCAGAATGGAAAATCAGTGCTAACTGGTATAAGGGGGAAGTATGGAGAATGGAGAGTGACACATATTTGGCATTTGGGCTTTGGTAAAAATGGAATTAGCAATCTTCTTAAAGTAGGAAACTAGCCCTGTCTGTCCTGTCATTATCCACCTGCAGATAACTCATTACTACAGTCCTGGAGCAAACATTTTCTTTCTTTTTTTTTAAATTTTATTTGGTAGGAATGATGCAATTTAACATTCCAATTCAGAGCATGAAACTGCGCACTGTCCTGCGCACAGAGAGTTTATAGCTAATTTTCATCTCTTAAACTTAGTTGGACTTCTACATGTACAGTGCACTTAAAATATCTCTCAGCTTCAGTATTGTAAAACCACGGTACACTCCAGATATGCAGAATACAACAATGAACGTTTACCACAATACACCAATACACTCCAGGTAATTAGAGAACCGTTAGCTAAAAATGGGTACAGTTTTGGTTTGCTTTTAGCTAGTACTTAACCTTTGATATAAAAGATTTTGTACATAGAATTAATTTGACTCTAGTTGGTAATATAATGTGTTGCAGAGCTGGCAAAGGATTATCGCTTTAAACTGTGGCCTCACCGAATGATTAATAAACTGCTTCTGGTGAGGAAGTTCTGTGTGTATGAAGGAAAAAACCATCTGATTAAATACAGCTTAATGTCTTAAGTTAATGACCGTGAAGCAATATGGAGGAAGTCCTGCTTGTTATATCTTAAGGGCAGTTTTTTATACTGGTCTTGGTTTATATTCCTATATGTTGGCTATATAATTCTCTTGACGCATTAAGTTAAGTTGTAAATTAAAGTAGGGCATACTTCTTTATTCTTTTACTCTTTTTCTTTATTCTGTTTTCAAAAGAATAAATCGAGCACTTCATTGATTATTAAAATTGCATTTCCAAGCTCCAAGATATTTTAATAAAATACATTGCATATTAATATTGGTCTGAAGATGTATTTATTAAAAGATTTACAGCATGTTTTTAAAAAAAAAAAGTGCTAAATAGGGACCTCAGTTCAGTTGTTGTTGTCTTTTATGGCATTTTGCTTGCAGCGTTGCAAGACCAGACAGCGTTCAGTGACTGTTTTGTGCCAGCACTGTGTGTAGGTGGTTGGGGAAAAAAAGAAAGAAAGGAAATGTCCTACTTTGTGTGCTTACTGTGTGCTGACTTTTTTTCCCCAGTGGTATCGAGGGAGGTACTGAGTATCGTGTTTTTGTCTGTTTTAACATATACTAGTGTTGAAATTCTGGTATCATGACAACTTTAGTTAAGTAACTGTAATGGACAAAGCATCTATTTCCACTGTTCATTTAAGTTTTGAGTAAGGGGCAGGCAAAAAAAGATTTTTTTTTTCTCTTCTCCCTGCTCCTTGTTTTTTTTAAATGATTTTTTACTGACATACAGCAAATATTGTACATATACATCATACATTCATGTTTGTCTTAAAAGCCCTATTTTGAGATTTATAGCAAACACAAGAGAAAATAGAAACAAAAGCAGTGAAACTATGTACAGTTATAGAGTGATATTTTCCTTACCATACAGTAAAATCATAGATTTGTATAAATAAAGTCGGGCAAATGGGGAATGACATAGATACCCCAGTTTTCCCAGCGTGACACAAATAATTCCAATATTTAATTAACGTGCTATAATCTGCTCCATTTTATAAATATCCATTGTAATGTCCATCCATGTATTTAAATTTGAACTCTGCTGTGACAACCATTTCCTCATGAGGCTCTTTTATGTTTAATAGATACTTATGTCTCTTCAACCATTCTTGAGGTATGAGTCTAACAAACATGGTCTTACTCCCAGTGGGCACATGACATCTGAACACACCATGTATCCGTCCTCAAAAATCTTAAATAATATGGCAATCCCAGAAAGCATGATAATGATTTGTATTTCCATTTCCATCGTTTCTCCAGCAAACTCCCATCATAATGGGATTTCTGAGAGTGAGACGTTTGTGAACCGGTGCACTATCATTGAAATGCCCACATTGTTGTACATTCTGTGCTGTTCCTTTTCATTCATGAGATGTGCAAATGGATTTGTGGTGTGATTGGGAATAGCTTTATCTGTTTTTCTTCAGGCCATGTGCATTACATGAATGGAACAAATAAAAAAATGAAATAAATTCAAATTAAATATATGAATACCTTTCAAATATCCTGTTTCCCTGCTTATATCAAGAAAACCTCAATGTTAAGAATTTCTGCTTCTGAGCAGTGATTAAATACTCTGAAGAATGCACAAACATAGTATATATGTATTATAATATATCTGCTGTTTTGATGTCAACATAAATTATTAATGTTCCTGTCAGTCTATCTTGGTTATTGGTGCACATTTACTCATGTAATTCCCCAATTTCACTTGCAATGTAAATTTTGTTTTCCTATTTATTTTTAAAAACTGGTTTGATGTATTTGCTTTTTTCAGGCATCTGAATGATAAGCCGCTGCCAGAGGGTTGGGAGATGAGGTTCACGGTGGACGGTATTCCCTACTTTGTAGACCACAACCGGCGAACCACAACTTACATCGACCCTCGCACAGGGAAATCCTCACTGTGAGTTCTTATTTGTTCTTTTCAAGAAATAAATGTGAATAAAGAGTGGCACACACAACATGTGCAAACACTATTTAAATTGAGAATGGTTCTTCTGGGTTTTTTTTCCCCACAGTGAGAATGGGCCACAGATAACCTACGTCAGGGACTTCAAAGCCAAAGTGCAATACTTCAGGTTCTGGTGTCAGGTATGTCCTGCACAACAGGTGTTGTTATCTCCCATTATGAAATCCCTCTTTATCTTCATGCTGCTTCACTGTGAGCACTCGTGTCTTGAGTACTGGAATGTGCAAAGATAAAAGTTAAAGTTCACAGGTGTACAAAGAAGTTGAATTGTCTAAAATGTAAAGTCTGGTTCTTGTTTTGTTTTTCCCTCTCAGCAATTGTCGATGCCTCAGCACATAAAGATTACCGTCTCCCGTAAAACCTTGTTTGAGGACTCATTCCAACAGGTGATCATTTCAATATATGTCCTCTTTCTGTTCTCTTCTCTGTTTAACAGTATTATCTTGTTAGTGACTGAGTTGTGTAACTGTTTTAATATTTTTTTCGGCATTCAAAGATCATGAGCTTTCACCCACAAGATTTGCGGCGGAGATTATGGATAATATTCCCTGGGGAGGAGGGCTTGGACTATGGAGGTGTGGCCAGGTAATTTCAGTTCAGTTATACACAATTAAATCTTATTGTTTAACTCGTAAGGTCTCCACCCAATCCTCATACAACCTGTCTGTCAACCAGTATGACCACTTCCACTGAATTGTTTTTTTGTGATTAAATTTTTAGGGAATGGTTCTTCTTGCTCTCCCATGAGGTACTGAACCCCATGTACTGTTTGTTTGAGTATGCTGGCAAGGACAACTACTGCCTGCAGATAAACCCTGCCTCCTACATCAACCCTGATCATCTCAAGTACTTCAAGTTCATCGGGCGTTTCATTGCCATGGTACCTGCACTATTTGTCAACACGATTAAAGTACATAGTGTGCCATCAGTATTTGGACTGATTACGTTGGCTCATGTTTGTGTGGCAAAATGCACAATTATCATGTGTAAATAATGCGTTGTTGTATACAGTTGTCTTTCAAATGTCTTTGTCCTGATCAAATTTCAAATGTGAAACTCAAATGACAGTGACTGTCCTGCGTTGTTCCTTTCTAGGCTTTGTTCCACGGCAAATTCATCGACACAGGTTTCTCCCTCCCCTTCTACAAGCGCATTCTGAACAAACCTCTGGCTCTCAAAGACCTGGAGTCCATCGATCCAGAGTTTTACAACTCACTCATCTGGATCAAGTAGGTCTGGGGATACAAACTTTAACTTGGTGGGTGGGTACAGTAGCTGATGCATGATTGTCTGGACAGGCTAGAATGTTTATGGCTCTTTGAACATTATTGTGGTAGTTTACTATGGTGCACCATAAGCTTTCATTCAAGACATTCATTAGGACATTTCACGGTTGAATTGCAGCATGTAAGAACCATATTTTCTTTACAAATAAGATGATTTTTCTCCCAGTCATCACAAGCCCAGGATATTTGGGTTCATATAATCTGGTGCCCTGAAGCACTTCTCCTCCCGCCACATTTATTTTTCTTACAAGTGAAGCATGGATTCTTTGGAGGTTTCACAAGAATAGCTTATTTGCTTTTTTGCAATGTGTTATTAGAAGATCGATAGCTAGTTTATGTGCCAGACTATTCCTTTTACCAGTTATCAGATAACCAGCAGACACTCCAAGAAGTTACTGGTGCCATCCAAGAAATAGTCTCCCGTAAAATGGCAGATTTTCATTTGAACTCTTTATTTTCCACCATTTCAACAAACAAGATGCAACATATTAATTAGTGAACTTTAGAGGTGCCAGGAGGTGGGTTTTGTTACCGATGGCTTGAGCCAAGCTAGCTGTTTTCTCCCATTTTCCAGTTGTTACACAAAGCTAAGCTAAGCTATTCAATTTTTTCCAGGCATCAGTGATTAATATTCTCCTCTAACTATGCAAGTGAATAAGTGCATTTCCCAAAATGTAGAAGTATTCATTTGAGGGCATTCAATTTGTCCATATGCACAGGCTTGTGTGACTTGGGCAAGATGAAGATGTAAGCATTCTGAATACAGCCCTAACCCTTATAAGGACAGTAAGATTCATCATTACGAGAACGCAGATACAAATAATTCTTCAGTTTACTAATACCTTCATGAATTAACTGTTCTTAAGAACAAATTTATGAAAAAAAAATTTGCAGGCCCAATATTTTTAATAAAGCAAGAAAAGTATGGGAAGCAAATTTAAATGAAGAGTGCAAATATTGATGGCAAGTGACTGTGAAAGATGTTATATTAGTGCTACAATTACTTGGTATATTTTAAGGACCATGTTTCAGTGGTCATGATTCATCCCTGCACCCCAATGTTCCTCGTCTGGATTGGTGCATTTAAAAAAATATCATGACTGCCATCAGCAAAGTTCTCTTTCAATAAGCACTGTGATGCAGATCCAGATCAAGACTTTAGACCAGTGTGTTGCCTAGTGGACGTACAGTATGTGCACTTTGCAGCGTTTCTATTTAAACTGTGTTAATAACGGTAATGATTCTCTGGCCTGCAGGGATAATAACATAGAAGAGTGCGGTCTGGAGATGTTCTTCTCAGTTGACAAGGAGATCCTGGGTGAGGTCACCACCCACGAGCTGAAACCAGATGGAGGGAACATCCAAGTAACAGAGGAAAACAAGGAGGAATACATCAGGTACAGCTGCCACCTCCTCTGCGGTTTCTTATCCTCCATCTGTCATCAACCTCCACATTTACATTTCGTTTTATATCTAAAACATTCCACGCAGCACTGATACTATCCAGGCAATAACTGCAACAATTTAACACATATTATATATCATGATATTTACCATAGTAAAAATGTGAGAATATTGTATGTGAACCAAGCATTCCTATTTTTCTCTCAGTAATATCGAGGGAATGGTCATCTTAAAGGATAACTTGGGTATTTTTCAACCTGGGCCCTATTTCCCCATGTGTATGTGTGTGTATGATTGATAGGTACAACTCATTTTAAAATCGGTTCAGTATTGAGGGAGGTGGATGCAGCCGGCAGCTGTGAAACGAGTTATAACAATATGAGGGCAAATACGTCCGGTAAAAGTTTGTGCATTAAAAGTGCTTTTTTTCGCCACAGTCCAGCTCAGATTGGCAGTGTAATCTCTGTCAACAGCATGCAAAGTGTCTCTCTTATCCTTCACTCTGTGACAACATCTCATAGGATCTTTGCTGGTTGAAGACAGTCTTCATTGCAGTGAGTGGGACAGCTGTTTTCTTGAGGTGTGTTTGGTGAAGTGTTTCGGGATTGGATGTCTTAACTTCTTGGGCTGGCAGTAGTCATCTTGGGAAAAGTGTGCACTGCAGACCCGATGGTCTGCAATGCGCAGTGTCTGGACAGTAGCGTTAGCATCCAGTTGTAGCACAATTAGCCACAACTTCAGCATGTTGCTGTGCGACAAAGACAGTCTGTGAAAGTTGTATGGGGTGTTGCGCGACATCCTGTTCTTGCAATGTGGAGAAGCACAAACACGAACCATTGTTTTCAATAGTTGCAGTAAAACTTTAAGCTGAACTCCAGGACAGCTAACTCCGCTCTGACCGGCTCTCAGCATGACTCTGTTTTCTTCCGGCAACAAACAAAGATCCCGCGAGATGTCGTCACACACAGCAAGCAGTAAGTGAAGCATGTTGTTGACAGAGATTACACTGGTGATCTGAGCCGGACTGTGGTGAAAAAAGCACTTTTAATGCACAAACTTTTACGGGACGTATTTGCCCTCATATCTACCGTTATAACTTGTTTTGTGGCTGCCGGCTGCATCTGCCTCCCTTAATACTGAACCAATTGTAAAATGAGTTGTACCTATCAATCATACACACACATATACAAGGGGAAATGGGACCCAGGTTGACGAATACCAAAATTCTTTTTTATATATTTTTATTTTTTTTATTTGACAATTTAACAACGTACTCATTGTTAAACCATGAATCATCATTCCTTCATTCCTGTTTGATGCTATTTTATTCTATTACATTTAACTTGACATCTTTGTACACAGGTTGGTGGCAGAGTGGAGGCTGTCCAGAGGTGTGGAGGAGCAGACTCAAGCGTTCTTTGAGGGCTTCAATGAAGTTTTGCCCCAGCAGTACCTTCAGTACTTTGATGCTAAGGAATTAGAGGTACTGAAGTAACCAGAAATTTTCTCTCCAACATTTATCAGAACATGAAAGTTTGTTATTTGGGGTGGTGTTGGTCCTTTGAAAACACTTAATTCTGTAGGGAAAATCAGACTTTCTTCTTGCCTGTAGGTGATGCTGTGTGGGATGCAGGAGATTGACCTGGTGGACTGGCAGAGAAACACAATCTACAGACATTATGCCCGTAGTAGCAAACAGATCCTCTGGTTCTGGCAGGTTAGTACATGTACTGTTCAGTCAAACTACAAGATCAGAACACCATTTCTCATTCATCTCTTCTCACTGCTGTAGTGCACAACAGTAGTCCAGTTTGATGTTGTCCTAGGATTTAATTTTCCTTGAGCTCGTCACTAAAACTTCTTGACTCGATCACCTTTTCCTGTTTCCTCAGACTGTGAATCACTGGGTCCAAACATTGTCCAAACTCATGCTATACAATACTTGAGGAATATTATAAAACTGGTTCCCAACCTAGGGGTCACCAAAGCTTCAACAGGGGTCACAAGGCCTTGTTTAAGAAACGGGTTTAAGAAAATCATTCATTTTTGGGTGAACTATCCCTTTAAGGCTATAGTGAAGACCTGTACACGAGCTCTATTAAAACAACCAAAGAGCAAATCAAAATTCATCTCATCCAAACTGCTTGATTGACATAAACCTTCTGCAGTTATTGCATTCACCGTTTGCATTAATTGAACAGTTTATCGGTTGTTCTGTGTGGTTATTTTTATGTATTGAATATAAAATTTGTCACTCAGTCAGGGGCTGTCAGTTCACTCAATGATTTAAAAAAAGGATCCCTTAATGAAAACGGTTGTGTATTTTATCATTAAAATTTCCTTGTAACATGAAGAAAAATGTGTCATACTGTATTTGCTCAGTACTTTTAACACAGAACGATTTGTTGACAGTTTGTGAAGGAGATGGACAATGAGAAGAGGATGAGACTGCTGCAGTTTGTCACAGGAACCTGTCGTCTTCCTGTGGGTGGCTTCGCAGACCTGATGGGTATGAAAAATAAACACATACACACATGCCCACACTGTGTGTCACAACCAGAACTGAAGTCTTGATTTGATTTTCTGTATCCTTGATTAATATAGGAAGCAACGGACCTCAAAAGTTCTGCATTGAGAAAGTGGGTAAAGAGAACTGGCTTCCACGAAGCCACACATGGTAAGACCTGTTAATCTACTTCAAATTTCACAGGAGGACCTCAGGTCTCAGGTATTTCACCTGATGTTTTGTTAAAATTAATGCAGGATTAAACTTTCATGACCAAGCCCTCTTAGTCATTTCTGATTCAACTAGTGATTGGGTTTCCATTATTGTTAGTCTTATATTTGGTATTGGAGGGTGTATACTGTATTGTGTGAGAATGCTTTGTTGTTGTGCACTGTTTTCAAAGTGTTTATTTAGCAGATCACATGGAATTAGGGCTCTGAATGTTCATTAAGCAGAATGATTTTAAGTACTTTGTTTCATTTTCGTGTGTTTTAAGTGATTCAGCGTCAAAGTGTTTTGGAGATTACACATTAAAGGGACGGGTTACCTCAATATCAACAACACATATTTTTCCTCTGATCTGTAGTGCTATTTATTCATTTATTCATCTGTCACTGCATTAACTAGTTCAGTGATACTAACATTACAGCTCAACCAAGGAGGACGCCATTAAAGTTTACGTCCAACGCTGTCACGAGCATGAGCCGCTCATCCATAAATAAATGCATATTTCCTTCTGCGCAGTGATACGGTTGGTGGGTGTAGTCTGGTAGTAAGAAACTAGTTCCTACGAGGGATGTAACAGTAAGTCAGATATTGCAATAAAAATGTCTGAATACCATACTGGACTGTGACAATACAGTACATCACATTACATGATTAATTTTTTTTTTTTTATTATTTTATAAAATGACTGCTACTGACTGCTGCATTCATGCCAGCAAATTCACAGCTTATGGCTGGCTGCTTTAATTTTATTAAAGAAGGAAAGCAGAGGCACTTTAAGCTAAAAGGGAAAGCTAACTTTATATGAACAGAAAAGGCAGTACATGTCAAATTCATTATTTAATAAAGGACATTTTTTTCAAGTTGTCATTTTTCTTTTGTTTTTAAATATTGGATTGAGGATTTTTTTATTTTGGTATTATCATTCCTTGAGTTTATGGTATTGGTCTACAAGCTCCGTGGATTATCTGGAGTAACCAGGTCATGATGTCTGGAAAAAGAGATTGAGATTTACAAATGTTTGTTTGTTTTTTGTGTGTGTGATTTGAGTGCCACTAGCAAAGTGCCATCTAGAGAGAAGGCAGATGTCTCCACAACTCTCAAACTCACACACACAAAAAAATCTTTATAGATGAACATCACTGCAGGACAGAAAAACATGTATTTTTAATTTTGGTGCCAACAGTCCCTTTAAATCCAGTATTTCCCTGAAGAGTCATCTAGTTCCTGTCTCATTTTTTCCTCGTAGCTTTAACCGACTGGACCTCCCTCCTTACAAGAGCTATGAGCAGCTGAAGGAGAAGCTCATGTTCGCTATAGAGGAGACTGAAGGTTTTGGGCAGGAGTGATGCAACAGGAGCAGGAGCTGCAGGAGGGGACGAAGGAGTTTGGGCCTGGAGGAGCCATATCCATTTCAGACAAGAGCACTTTTCAACAGATTCTACTTGCAGCCAGGAGCTGCAGCTTATAAACTGGTAGATGGACGGACAAATCTTTATTTTCTGTCACATTATCATATGCAGTAACAGCTGTTTCGTCATTAATTCATTCATCCCGCAAGAAACCTGTGAATCCTCCTCACCCTTTCACTTCTCACCTATATGATGAGTTCCACCCTAATCCAGCTGATCTCACTGATCGCCCCGGTCGGCCCACTGTCAGGCGATGGCAGCAGAGACGCACCCGGCCACCCAGTCATGTCTGCACTCGCTGTCTGTTGCGCAAGTGCAGTTTCTACACGTACATCTGTGAATCTGTGCAGTAGTGACTTCTTCAGAGCCGCCTGGTCGGGTCTATGCACTAGACTTAATAATTTCAGAGGAGAAAACCATATTTGTGCTTTTTGACCTAAAATTAAAAAAAAGCTTCATATCTAAAAGCAACATCAAAAGCACATATGTGGTTTTAAACTTTTATTTTTCTTTTCTTTTGAAAGGATGGATGAATGGATGGATGGTTTTTTTTGTTTTTTTTAACAGCTGACAGGACTGACTCCCGTAGCACATATACACAGTTTCTTTAATAACTTTGATAAATATGACCACGCTGATTGAAATGATGATTTCTCTTCTGTTGACAGGTTGATTTCTTAACTTTGTAATGAGTTGAAACTTTGACCTAGTTTGCACATAGTTAATGTGAGCAGTAAGACGGCTGTGATTGTTCTTAAGAGAGGTTGTATTTTTATGTGCAATAATTTTGTAGAAAACATTTTTGCCAATAATAGAGCCAAACAGTGATTTGTTTGATCATTTTATAACACTTTGGTAAGTTTCAACATTTACTATTGATTTCAATTCTCAATATGAAGTAGAGAACATTTGTTTATGGTGAAACTGGTTTGGTTGTGATTTGATTTGACAAACTTTGCCTTCCCTAAATGGTCTTTGCTGTATGTACTATCAGCCTGTTTGACCATGGATGGTCACGTCTTTTACCAGTCAGGGAGACTGACGAGTCTTTTCTTGATAATTATGAGCTGTTACTAATGAAGTGGGAGCATTAGGACGTATTGTGTAATAGAGAACTATGATTCGTTGACTATTTCCCACTGAATGGTAGCCAGTTCTAAGTAATTTTTAAGTATTATCCTAGATCAATAATGAAGATGATTAATGTGTTAAGTGGCTAATGAAGTTTATGTAAATATACTTACAAAGTAGAAAGTGTGTTTAATATCTTGATAACATTTAGTTCACCCAGGCAGTGGACCCCTTTGAGTTGCAGGCAGAAGTTGATAATTACAGTTTGGATTAATATAATAGAGAGTGGCCCTAGTTTTATAGGGTTTTAGGTATTCAGATTTGTACAGTAGTCGTGTATTTCATGTTTTTTTTTCTTCCATAAATAGCTCAGCTGGCTTCAAACTTAAAGTTTCTTTTTAGTATCAGATAGAGTATCTGTTTAAGAAAATGATTATGGAACCAATTTACCAAAGGATTATTTTAAATTATTTTTTTGTATACTCTTTGACTTAAAAATTTAAGTGTAGTCATTTCTGAACATCTCCTAAATGATTACACATTTCACATCAGTTTAAAGGGAAAATGTGCCGTTTTTCATGTGAATGTCCAGTCAGTGTTTATATTAAATGTAGTCAATTGAAGCGATAATTTCCTCAGTGTTCGCTGTGTTTTATTGACTGGGAAAAAGAGTTCTGCTTGGATTTCTAATCTTCACCTCTGGTTAGCCAGGGAGTCTGCTAGATCAGTATTTTTGTCACTGAACGCTATGTTTTGACCCACACAGTAATAGCTATAGGCTAGTGTGATGATAACACCACAGGAGGGGTGTGGGAGTCACAGGCTTCCTGGTACATGTCGGCACTGCTGCACAGCTCCGCGAGTAGAAAAACTCAAGTTTTCTTGGTCAATATAGCGTTGACTGAGGAATTTATTGTTGCAGCTGACTACACTTAACCATCAACACTGACTGGGCATCCACATGAAAAGTAACGAGTTTTCCCTTTAAGTTGTTAGTTGTTCTTTATTATAAGTTTGGTTATGACATACAAACAAAAAGTTATCTCAGCTACTTAAATTTTACATACAAATTTGAACATATTTCAATCTGTAAAAGTGATATTTTTCAACAACTAGTAACTGTCCGAGCATCAAGCCGTGTAGTGTGTGTGTGTAGGCAGCGTGGTGTAAATTACGTGGTCATAATTCCATGTGTATCACAGATCAGCGAAAAATTTGTAATTGCAAGTTCTTTTTCAGCGAGTTCCCTTTAATTTCCCGGTAAAGTGTTAAAGGACCTTTCCACAAATATTTTCATTTCATAATTTCAATGCTGGTAGAACTTTAAAAAAAAAATGCTGGTTGTTCTCTAGTGTCTAAGCTCTCCCTCAGCCAGTACTAGTTAGTGCTCACTTAATACTTAATTGTGTCAGGTGTTTCACATTATCTCACATTTCTCCCCTTAACTGGCAGTAATTCAGTACAAATACACCTTCAAAACTCAGTGTGTAACCACTGGTGTGCAGACTTGTGAAGAGATTATTGTTTAAAGAGTAAAATAAAATGAAACCTTGATTTAAAAAAAAAAGGTTTTGTGATTAAAATGTTGACTGTTGAATATTTTAACAGATGACATCTCATGATATAGCACCTTGACACTCCATACTGGCTGAATGAACCACTTCACTGTTTGATCTCTGCTGTGTTCCAGAACATGGGGCAGTTTAATGTATAGAAATATGCAAACTAGTGTTCTAGCTGTTCTGATGATGATTGCATTGTAAATCATGTTGATAGTGTAATCACTGTTTTTTGAGGCTCTAACTTTTTTGATAAGTGGAAGTCAATGGTTGATTACTATTTATTTGGAGGATGGGTTTCATGTAACAACGGACTGGATTGATTGAGAGAAAAAAAAAACAGTAATAAAATGATTAAAACACTGGGCTCCTGCAGGACATGTGTGGAGTGTTAATTATTATCACCATTACATGTTTTACATTTCTTTGCAATATCCTACACACAATTCATCAAGTTTGTCGACTATATGTCAATAGTTTCTCCAATGAAAAGGAATAGAAAGACAGATGACACAAGGTGTTAAGCACAAAAAGTACAGTTTTGCTTAATTATCTAATCATTCTCCTTTCAATGACCATGGATGCTGACTGAGAATGTACCAGAATACTGTATATGTGCCGTCCATTAAATTATGGCCTCTTCAAAAAATTCCATTCTGAACATTTATGCCACCTGATTGTAACATTTCCTACAGTATATGACTAAAGACTGGTCTTTAATTTCTTTGTATTTCTTCTGTGTTATAACATGTCTGCATCCTGCACATGAGAAATCCACTCTTACATTATGTAATACACATTAGTGAAATGACTAATACTATAATCAAAGATGTACACCAGTGTCTGGTATGTAGCTTTGTCCCACCACAGACCCAAGAAATTTTACTCCATTAACAAGTCAAAATATTAATTAATAAAATAACAATAAAGAAAATATTTTTATTTTCATCTTAGTACCAAAAACACCACTATAGTTCACTACACTTAATTTACATATAGGCTCTAACATTTTTTGATGAGTGAAGTCAATGGTTGAATACTATTTATTAAGAGGATGGATTTTATGTAACAATGGACTGGATTGATCCAGGGAAAAAAAAAAAAAAGTATATATATATATGTCTTACAATGGACATGGATGAAGACTTGGAGAACATAGCAGAATATACTTAAATGACTTAAATTAAGGCCCTTTAAATATTTCCATTAAATAAATCCAAACATTTTGTTTCATCTGACAGTCATTTCTGCAGAATATGACTAAAGACTGATCTTAACTTTCTTTATATTTTGTTATAACAACATATGTCTACAATCTTTATAGGAGGCATCTACTCATATTATGTAATACAGTTTGTAATAGTTAAATTACTAACTTTTTTAACCAAAGTTACCAAAGTCACACACCAAAGTCTGGTAGTAGTTTTATCCCACAAATACTACTATATTACTACTATACAATATTACTTAGGAAGACTTTAACTAATAGGAGTGACAAGATGAAAAAGAAGAAAGAAAGATGACTTTTGGTGCAGTACAAAAAGTACTTTGGATTTATTACTTAATCATATGTCTGATCACGAGCATGGATGTTGATTTAGAGAGTGTATTTTAGAATGTACACCCTTAAATCTTGCCTCTTATTATGTTAAAATTTCCACTTGACTTATTTCTCCTGCAGGACATGACTAAATCTTACGCTTCTTTGTATGTCTTCTGAAATGTGTTATAACATGTGTCTGTACTCTTCATATGAGGCATCCACTCTCACATTATGTAACATGCAGTAGCTGAATGACTAATTCAATTACTATAATTACCATAGTCTGGTATGTAGCTTTGTCCCACAACAAAAATAACAAAATAAACATATGTTATAACACCAACATGCCTGCGCTGTTTATATGAGGTATCGTCTCTCACATTATGTTATATGCAATATGCTTAAAATGACTAACAGGATTACTAGTTACACACCAAAGTCTGGTATGTAGCTTTATCCCTCAATGTACACAGCAAAGTAAACAGCAGCAACAAGTCAGTTTTGCATCATCTTGCCTACATTTTTTTTCATAACATTTACAAACAGATGAAGGGACTTTTAAGTTAAAATCTATCTCTCTATCTCCACTAATTTTTGTTTATTCTCAAAATGCCTATTCTTTCTTTTGATCTTGGTACCAAAACAGCACACAAGTTCACGGCGCTTATGCTTAATTTATATAGGATACAGGCTCTAACTTTTTTTTGATGTGAAGTGGATGTCAATGGTTGATTATTATTTAATTGTAAGATGAGTTTCATGTAACAGGGGACTGGATTGATTGAGAGAAAAACAGCAATTACATTATTAAAAGACTGGGCTCCTGCAGGATACTTGTGAAATGTTAATTATTATCACTGAAACACTTCGCATTTGTTTACAAATTCCTACATACAATTAAAGAAATGAAAACAGTACGATGGACCAGGTACTATCATTTCAGGCTCTCCCTGAAAGAATAGCCCATTGCTGTGGCTCCATCCTAAATGATATTTCATAAAAAATATTACATAATTACGTTCATAATTATAAGCAGGTATGTTGTGTGTTCAATATGAATGTCTGCTTGGATTTTGACCACTGATTTTATCCAAATACAATGCATCACAGGATGAATGTACCATATTACTGTCTACACCCTTAAATTAAGACCGGTCTTCAATTTCTTTGTATTTCTTCTGACAGGTGTTACAAGAGGTGTCTGCGCTCTTCATAGGAGGCATCCACTCTCCCATTATGTAATATACAACAGATAAATGACTAATGCAATGACCAGAATCACTCAGCAGAGTCTGGTATGTAGCTTTATTCTACTGCACCCATTGCAAACTACTGTATACACAATAACACATTAGTTTTGTGGTCACAGCTTGCCTTCACTTTTCTGTATGTTTACATCATGGATGTATGGTATATAAAGAAAAGGGCAATGAAGTTATAATTAGAGCTGCAATGATTAATCGATTATTAATCAATTATTAAATTAATAACTATTTTGATAGCCAGTTAATCAGTCTGAGTCATTTTTTAACCAAAAGAAGCATAAAATTAATTATCTGATTCCAGCTCCTCAAATGTGAATATTGTTTGGACAAAAATAAATCTGGACATTTGAGGGAGTCGTCTTGGGCTTTGGGAAACACTGATTAACATTTTTCTTTATTTTCTGACATTTTCTGGATCAAACATGTAATCAATTGGTAAAAAAAAAAACTGTCAGATTAATCGCTAGCTGAAGCCCTACTTACAATATATATATTATATACTTTTTACTTTATATTCACTTTATATGTTTATATTCAAAACACACATAGTTTAAAATTTTGGTACCACTTGACTTAATTTAGATCGGAACTTACTTTGTAGTCTGTACTACGGCGAATTTTCACTGTGACACATGACTCGTGTGTGCAGCATCTATTTGTGTCCTACCGCCTCTGTTGAAAGTCATGGCGGGTCCTGACCTGATCAAAACTCTTCTGTACACAGTCAATAATCTGCTGCAGCAGGAGAAATATAAAGCTGCTCTGGCTGTGGTGAAAGGATTCAGAAACGGCGCCGTGTGAGTGAAAACAGTCGATAAACTAACGTTAGCAGCTAGCTAAGCTAAGCTACGGTAGTTTACTTCTCTAAGTTGGTGGCTAACAGCAGGTCTGTGGCTAATCAGCTGGAGTTTACAGTTGTTACTAGCTTGAGCTGCCTGTAGACACCGTGGTCATTCGAGGCAACAAACAGTATGAGAGGCAGATTTTGTTGACTTAAATCAATTAATGTTTTTAATGATTTAATTTCATAAATCATTCTGTTTTACAATTGAAACCTTTCTCCTCTATACTCTCAGAATTTTGCAAATATGTAATCCCAAACTTAAAGAAAAAAAGTACGAAACTAAATATTTGTTGACTGAATTAAAGTCACTGAGGATGTTTGACTTTGTTTTGAACTGAGTTAGGTTTGACAGCACTGACATTACAGTGTGTTTATTTCTCAGATATGGGGCCAAAATTAGAGCACCTCATGCCCTGGTGATGACGTTTCTGTTCAGGGGTGGCAGGTAAGAATTTGAGCTGATGTTTTGTTTTTTTTAAAGGGACTGTTCACTCCAAAATACATGTTTTTCCCTGTACCTGAAGTGCTATTTATCCATCTCGTTTGTTTTGGTGTGAGTGGCTGTGTTTTGGAGATGTCAGCCTTAGAGATGTCTGCCTTTTCTCTAATTAAATTGAACTTGATGAAAGTCAAGATAATCTACAGACCGTGTTGTGAGCAGTTTCATGTAGGAGCTATATGCTTCCTACTGAGCTACACTGGCCAAACGATTTATCACGCTAAGGGAAGTGTGCATCTACTCATGGATAAGAGGTCACTGTTCAGCTGAGGAGGATGTCATCTACTGTAACACAAGATTGGTTGCCTGAAAAAAAGTTGAAATGATCCAATACAATTTTTCTTGTCAGATTGTAAATATATCTGAATTTGTAAACTTGTAAACATATAAACACAGAGAATGAATGCTATAGTGCATGACTTTTCCTCTTGGGGCGGGGTGTGGGGGGGTTGACAATGACAACATCAGCACCTTTCAGAAAAATCTGAGGTTTTAAACTTGGAGCAGCTGGACAAAAAAGGGAGCAAATTCTCAATGCCATTTCTTCAAGTGGCAACTTGCTTGTTTTCCTCATTGGGAACAATTTAAAAAAGACACTGGCATGCAGAAAAAAGCACTATATGGACACATGGCCTAACTGGATCATGAGTTCTGGAAAGAGACATTGAGTTTTTCAAATGTAAATCTTTTGACGCTTTGTGCAGAGTGCCATCTAGTTCCTTTATATATTCCTTCCTTTATATTCATGTTCTCTGTGGCCGATATCTCCAGTATTCTGCAGTTCACACTGAAACTATGTAGACTGATAAGTAGCACTACAGCTAGGAAGACAAATGAGCATTTTTGATTTTGGAGTGAACTGTCCCTTTAAGTACCTAACTATTACAATACACCCCATGCCTCTGAAGTCTGAGCATGTTTTTCTTTCCTCTGATAGTTTAAAGGACAAACTAAGAGCCATTTTGAAGGCCACATACACCCACTCTCGCAACCTGGCGTACTTTGTGTTCACATACAAAGGACTGCAGGCCCTGCAGCAGAGGATGCAGGGAAAAACTCTGCAGTCTCACTCCTTTCTGGCTGCCTGTGTTGGAGGATGGTTAGTGTTTGGAGATAACAACAACATCAATAGTCAGGTATGATCATCCTGTAGTACAAAAATTCCCTGTTGTCATGTTTGCTCTTCATGAGCACATCATTATAACTCTAAAAATGAAATAGCTGAAGTAGGGGAGACTGGGGGCAATTGTAACTTTTTTCTTCATCACTCACTACTTGAAATATATGAGGGATGGCAGTGACAAAATAATTGGTAAAAATGGAGATGATGAAAACCTGTGAATTGAAAAATAGAGGGATACAAATGAATGGGAAATGAGAAATGGGGTGATAAATTATCAAGTAATTTGATTCATTTAAAGTCCATTTGATTAATTTAGTTGTTTGTTTTCTCACTTCCCTCTCTCAGTTCATTGCCATTCTCCATTTAAACTCCATTTAAACTGTTTTTTCAGGCCTCGGCCGTTGGTTGCACTGTTGCACTGAAATGGAGCGGACCCAGTGAACCACATTAACTGTTCAACGTTAATGTATTTTTTTCACTTGCCCGGTTAAGCAAGTCAGAATGAAGTGCATTTTTACTTCCTGTGCAAATAGTTGAGCAAGTGAGTTGTCAGATTTACTTGGCCAACATGGCATTGAACTTGCTCTGGGCAAGCGGGCAATCCTTTTTGTTAAGCCCTCTGTGAGTCAGTGGGTGTGGATTTTGGTTCAGTTCACATGCTTGTTCCTCATCTCCATTTTAAAATTATTTTCAATTTATGTTCCCCACCTCATAGAGATACGGTAGTCATCTTTTGAAATTTCACTATAAAGGACAAGACTATAATAATGAATTTAAATGCAAGACCTCAGCGTGTTACAGTTGACCCCAGTCTCCCCTAAGTGTGTTCAATCCATTAAAACTTTCTGCTTTTTTCTAGATCAACATGTACTTGCTGTCCAGGATCTTGTTCGCTCTGTCTCGGCTAGCCGTAGAGAAAGGATTTATCCCCCAACCTAAACACGACCCTTTCCCACTCTTCGCCACGCTGGTGTGGGGCATCGTCTTGTGGCTGTTTGAATATTACCCGCACACCCTCCAACCCTCCCTGCAGTCCTCGATGAACTATCTCTACCATGACAGCAACATGTGGCACGACATCTCAGACTTCCTCATTTATAATAAACCAAGGACTGCTGCTCAGAAATGAAGCATTAGTTTCTTTCTGTATGGACCAGCTCTTTATAATTGCATTATTTTTTATAATTATTAATATTCTTGAATGTTGCCTTTTTTAATATTATTGCTAGATTGTAGGAAGTTTTTTGTTAATGTTTGATTCATTGATATATGTAATTTCTTGTGTGTTCTGCAGCTGTCTAAGCTAACTTTATGTTTGTTTGACACCAAATTTCCATCTGAATAGACACACCAGCATATTTGCATATTCCATATGATTTTTCCTGCTGATATTTGAGTGATTATATAATTGTCTGATTTTAATTTCCAGGAATGTGTCACTAAATACAGCTGCCACAGAATAAAAAAACAAAAGATGTTAAGTGCAAAACATACTGAAATGCTGTGATCTGTTGTGAACCAGTTGGAACAAAAGTTCATATCAGCAATATCATTGACTGATTTGATTTCAAATGAAAAGATTTGTTGATCTCTAGGCCTCTACTTTATGATACTCATAAAAACTAAAACTCCTTTCTTTTTCAAAAATGTCAGCTTTTGATTTTTTTGTTAGAATTAGATCTGTTGAAGTGCAGCACTGCTGAGCGACTTTTTCTGCAGACTATGCAGGTTATAATGATGACTACCTGAAATATGGAGCATTATGACTCCTATTTAATGTATTATTACTAATGAAGGGAGGATTCCCTCTCACTGAAGTTTGTGTTATTTACTAATGGTTATGTTTGTTTCAAAGCAGAAGGTGTGCCATTATTAGATAATATTTAACTAGGAGTGAATCAAACCCTGTTTCAGTCAAACCTGTTTCCATCTTTTCTTTTCTTTTCTTCAAATGCTTACAGCAATCATCACTTTCGCAATTCAGTGTCTATCCAAACTAAGTTGCGCTGCAACTCAGCCTTGTACAAATCAACTATGGCACACTGCTTTACGGTACCAATCTGGGTCCAGAAAATGAGTCATTGTAATACAAGTGTGGTCAGATGTGTGAACAATGGTTATGAAACATATAACCAGGCTTGTTCTTGACTCCCTGTTCTAGTTTTACTGGTTGAGATATTGGGGATTGCAAGTGATCGAAAATACTTTAGTCTGTACTTATGTACTTTGTAATTTGTAAGTAATTGTACTTTGAGTTTTGCCATTTTTGAACAAGTGAACTAACCAACAATATCTGAATCAAATAAAATTTCTGCTTTGACCAACATCAGAATTCTTCTCACAAATGAATACACCATTCAGCAGGAATACTCATAATTCTGTACTTTTACTTAACTAAAACTTTGAAGGTTTGACTTTGTGGTGCCTTTCTTCAGTCACAGGTCATTGTGTCTAATGCTGTTATTAGACGAAAGAAGGAAAATGATTATTATATTTTTATTATTATTATTGTTAAGTGCAAAGCTCCAAAATGGTTGTAAGATTTATTACCTAATCCCATTGTTATGTGTCTTAAAGGGAACTAGTGTCAGTTTGATGCCACTTTGAGCTAAATGCTAGCATACTCACAATGACAATTTTAACATGCTGGGGACTGCTGATTGTAAAAACCAAAACTGTGACAGTGCTAGAGGAAAAGCCAAGGGATCACAGAAATATTACATATTCATCCTGAGGGGAACGTGATTATTTGCACCACATTTCATGTCAATCTGTGTAATAGCATTTAGTAAAAGGATCACTCAATTCAGGAGGATTCATCATCATCTGGGATTCATGAATGTCTGTAGCAAATCATGTGCCAGTACATTGTGTAGATGTTAAGATATTTCACCTGATGAATTAAAATTGTGACCTGCTGGTGGTGCTAAAGCAAATGTCAGGGACTCCAGGAAGTCATACAAATTCATCCTCTGGATATCTGTAACAAGTTTTGTGTCAACCCATCCGATAGCTGTGGAGATATTTCAGTCTGGGCCACAGACTGATATTGTCATCCATGGATTTATGCAGCTATCAGCTAAAAATCATATAATTGTCCATTGAGCCAACTGACTGAAAGTTTACTTGTGGGATATAATTGAAGACTGGTCTTAAATGTCTTCAAACTTAGTCTTTTACATTTGACTTCATGATGTAGAGACATCCAATAGCCTGGTCCTTGTCGTGACTTCGAGGCAATATTCATTCTAAAAAAATTCATCCCACCCATGTAGCCTACTGTACATACCTGTCATTACGAACGGATGAGTGGCCAGCTCCTTGCACAATTAAGCTATTTTCTGTCATAGGCAAGTCTAAACACCACTGAGCTCCAATTAAACTCCCACGCCTCTATACTGGAGCAGAAGTCACTGTGCAACACTGTCAAGGCTGCAGGCAGTGGCCATACTGTGCATGAGTGTGTGTGTGTGTGTGTTCACATTTTTAAAACTCGGATCTTTTATTTATTATGTACTATTATAGTCCTGTGATTGGTGTTTTTGTCTGCATGTTATAACTGATGCAGTTAATTTAACTTTTCTCTTTGCAGACATGAGGCAGATCTGTATTGAATCAAAACAATGTTCAATAAAAATAATTTTAGTGTAGCTTTAGACATGCACATGATTTTCTGTTATTCAAATCTGAATTAGTAAGCTGACAAGCTGCCTAAGTTACATTAAATCTACTTCTGTCAGGCCAGTTTCAGTTTTACTGCATTAAACAGTGCAGTCATTTACTGACCTGTGATTGGCTAAAGTCATGGGCTAGATTTTCTAAATCCTGAAAACAGAGCCAAGAAGAGGAGCAGAAGTCTGTTTTTTTCTCAGACCACATGAATTACATCATGCCTTAAAGGTAGAATCAGTAGGATTTGTTCGAGCTGTTTGTAAATGTCAAACGTTTATGGTTGGTCCTGAGGGTCCCAAGCACAGCAAATTAATGAGAAAATGAGGAAATACAGGCAGAGGGCAGGGTCTCTGCAGGTACAGACGGTCACACAAACATACACACACAAAGCAAAGACTTTGTAATGGTAAAGACTAAAAGAAGAACAGCACTTGTTAAAATTGGGAATAGAAGAAACGCTATCATAAATGAAGGATATAATCTCAAAATAGAAAATAATTTAAAATCAATCAATAAATAAGTAAATAAATTAATTAATAATACTAAGTGGATGCAATGAAAAGGTATGCCAGCTACAAAAACAGATAGATAAAAATAAATAAATAGATAAATACACAATAATAATATATACACACTAAATAAATAGATAAAGCTCAATTAAAAGCCAGACTGAAAAGTTAGGTCCTGTGTTTACTTTTAAAAATATCAACACGCATTGTACATAGCACACAGAGTCAGTGGTGGAAAGAATCTGTACTCAAAAATAAGTACTGTTACAAAGATAAAATAATACTCAATTACATTAAAAGTACTGGTGTTAGAAGTATACTTCAGTAAAAGTACAAAGTATTGGTTGCAAAAACTACTCAGAGTATTAGTTACTTTTAACCGTTGATGTCACAGTCACCTCTCCAAACTAGGGTTGCAAATTTTGTGCATTTTCCTGAACCAATAGTTGAAAACCCTAACAATCAATTAATCATTAATAATTTATAAGATACAAAACTTTTTTTTTTTCCTTATTTTGAATTCTTTTTCTGTTTTTCTCATTTTACATCGAAGTTTAGCCATGCTTGACAAAACAATGTCAGATGAGGTGCAATTGCTGCCATGTCTATTCACAAATATCCATGAATACATTTTTAATTGGTTAAATTCTTAATAGCAATTAATCGATTATTGATTAATCATTAACCCTTACTTAATCCCTACTCTAAATGTGTGCTAACAATGCATTTTATACTGTTTTTCATCCATGTGTCATTATTTTCATTGGCCTGTTTGCTATCAGATCACATTATTGGCTACTAGAATGCAGATGAAAGGTTTGGATTTTAATTCAAATAGTACTCAGTACTCAACTATAACTTTAAAAGTAACTAAGTAGCTTACATCTTGTAATGCATACTTAGGTACGAGTAAAAGTATTGACTTGATAAAAGCACCCCCCAAAAACTACTTAATTACAGTAATTTGAGTATTTGTGATTAGTTACTTCCACTCCTGTTCTTAGTACACAGAGTACCTGGTTGGTTCTTGTGGGTTTTTCCATGACTGCAGCATCTAAGGCTTAGAACTGGTGCATTTTATGGAACAAACAATGATTCAGTCAGACCAGCATCTAACTCAAGTGTATAACCCGAACGGCTGAGTGTGTCATTGGGTTTGTGTAGTAACATAGTGATAGCTGGTGCATCAACACAACAGGCATCTGTAAATGTAAATCATGTAAACAAATCAATCAATTCTTTTGTCCATGTCAATTTCCATAATGATACATGTGGAGGTACAAAGGAGTTGATGAATATTGTATTTGATAGTAAAAAATTGAATAATAAATGAGTATATTCAATATTAATTAACTTAATAATTAATTAATTCAAATAAAAAAAAAATCAAAACAATTGTAAATGAATAAAGCAAACACTGAAAGCCAAGTATGGACGTAAAAACCCAGGATCTTAATTAGTCATTTTACTTTGAATAAATGATGAAAGTCTTTTTTCGCAGTAACTAATTAAGAGATGACGATAAGAGATGACGAGCATTAATCACTTCTAGTTTTCAAACTAAATTTTGTAATAGATTCGAATGAAATCTGTCACACAAGACAGGTAAGTGTGTCATGATGAGCCAAACTTCAAACGGTGGTATACTTCCTGTAAAGCACTTTGAATAACGTTGTGTCTGAGTGGTGCTATATAAAAAAAACTTACCTTGCCTTACAATCAAAGTTTTTGTGTGAATAGATATTAGTCAGAAAAGGATATTAGGTTTGCTTTCCACTTATGCTTACTAAAACAGTATAACTGCTCCTGTTACAGGTCTTGTATCTGTGTTGCAAAACGTTGCAGCGTCTTGCATGTTTTCACACCCACTTACATAATCTTCCCTTACTGTGCACTTCTGTTGTACTGGGTGGGCCTGATTACTCAGGGCTTAACTTACGTATGAAACTGTACCGTTCACCTACAACTTAGTTAAAAAGGAGGGGCGTACCATTCTGTGACGAGTGTTTTGATACACATGACTTGAGGTCCTTGGTAACTATTGAGGCAAACCTGTTCACTTTCTCAGAGGCGTGCTTTCAGAGGGTTGGGCAAAGCTTTATATACTTGGGGAGGGTGACAGTAGGGTCATACCGCAGAGAGCAAAAACCAAAAGAGACACTAACAAATGGAAGGTGAGATTTGTCTCCACAAATGCAAGCTCTTTTTCATGGCTGGTTTTGTTGGTTTATCACATTTAAACTTTTTTATTTATTGCATACAGACTTAATTTTTTACTGCAATCTAACTGTTGAATGCATATTTCTGGAGCAATTTCTTAACTTTTTTCTTCACTTGCAGAATTGAAAATACAAAATGTCAACATGGAAAAATCTGAAAACATGGAGAGACACAGGACAGAGGACTTCACCAGCTCCAAAGCCCTAGTGGTGCGACGAGGAGCCCCTTTCAAAGTCACTGTGCAGCTGGAGGGCCGATCCTTCAACCCCAAGACTGACTCCATGAGGATCAAAGTCATGCTAGGTAGTTTAGATTTAGATTTGGTCGAAAGAAACTTTTTTATGCAACCATTCTGAACCTGAATTTAAAATTTCTTTGCCTAACTGTCTTTGATTCCTCTATTCTCAGGCCGTCTGTATGCGATAATGCCCGTCACCTTCTCCAAGAAGGTTTCTTCCTCCCGTTGGAAAGCCTACATGGAACCAGAGGGCCTGGACCTCCAGAGCCCCTCCATCTTCATCTCCTCTCCTGCATCCGCCTCGGTGGGCTGCTACAGATTTCAGCTCTGTGTGTTCACTCAGAACAGCAGGAAGAGGAAGGCCGCCTTTGGAAAATTCACCCTGCTCTGCAATCCCTGGTGTCATGGTGAGTCCAAGTCAACCCAGTGAATTGATCAGAAAGTTAGAAAGTGAATATCAAGTTTTGCAGACTCAGAGGGTTTTTGTAGCTTATAATATTGCAGCAGTGAGCTAACCAAAATTAGAAATGTACTTGAGTTCACATATTGCATCAATTCATCACCTTTCACTTGTTAATTCCTTTTATGGGAGTCTGATGGTGACAGTACAGTGGTGATGTGCTGTGTGACTGGCTTTGTGAATCATACCTGACAGGTAAGGATTCATTAGAGCAAATGTCTGGCACCAGCGTAACAAAATAGAAGAAAAATTCAAATGAGTGTGGCAGCAGAAGTCTTCAACTTTTTATGGTTTATACAGTGATGCATATTAAAATGTAAATACATTAGGATATACTAAATATAATGATTGTTTCTTGCAGAGGACGCAGTGCACATTCCCTTTGAGGACCAGAGAGAAGAGTACGTCCTGAATGACTCTGGGCTGCTGTTTATGGGGACAGCTATGAACCTTGTTTCAAGACCGTGGTCCTTCGATCAGGTATGAAAACCAAAATCTGTTGTTCAGAATTTGATTCAGTAAGAAAAAAAACATTTCTTTGGTTGTTGTTTTATATTAAGCCTCATAAATTCAGTATTGTAGTGCTGTTGTATCGGATTTCAAGTGTTGCTTGTATCCGTAATCCGTAATCAACTAAATCAAGCAAATATTAGGTTTGCTTGGAAAACGGCGAAAAAAAATGGATAAACAGGAAGGCAATCCAAGCAAGATAAAATAGTAACAATGAGAAAGAAAATATTAAAAAGCCTTTAATATAGTGGCAAAAAAGCCAACATGTTTGGACTGCTGTAGCTCTTTGTCAGGGCTTGTGTCCAGCCACAGTATTTACTTTTTTATCGTTGAGGTGGATTAAAGCCTTCTGCCAGAGAGTAACTCAAACAAACTCAGAAAAAGTTGGATTAAAAAGAAGAAAATAGGAAGAATAAATGAAGAAATAAATGGTAATAGGTACATTAGTAGAGATACAGTAACAGTAACAGTAACTGCATGGTCAAATGTTAACAGAACAAAATCTTGACCTTTACAAACCCTAATCCTAAACCTGACATGAAATATCAGCTGTTAGACACTTGAGAGCAGGTTAAAGATGCTGTAAATGATTCTGGAGAGAGACAGTTGATTGTTGAGTCTGATTCCCAGGTCGTCAAATACTGATGCTTTGGTACCAACCCAAACTATTAATATTTGACGACCTGGGAATGAGACTCAACAATCAACTGGCTTTCTCTGGAATCACTTACTGTGCCTTTAACTTGCTCTTAAGTGAACAATAGCTGGTATTTGAAGTCTTAACAAGACTCAACAATAAGCTTTCTCACAGACCTGTTACTGGCCAAAGTTTGCTGTCACATTTTCTGAAGCCTGAAAATAGAGCAAACCGCCTGCCCCAGCTTGCTTTAAGGGTGTTTTTGTTATAACATGCTTTCAAATGTCAGGAGGAGTTAAGTTAATTCTCTAATTTCTTCTTCTCTTTATGTGTTCAGTATGAGCCTGGTATTCTGGAGACGTGCCTGAATCTCCTCCAAGTCAGCCCTCAGCACCAAAAGAACAGAAGAATGGACTACCTGAACCGAAACAACCCCGTCTACATCAGCCGAGTCGTATCTGCCATGGTGAGTGCCAACAGATTCAGATCATATAATCTTCAAGATAGGAATACATCACTTCAGGTTTCAGATTCATTTAATTTATATAGCACTTTAAAAAGCAAAACAGGGACCTCACAAAGACAGACTTATAAGGATACACATACAAGCATGAAGACAGACTGTATGTTATTACTGGTTTTCTGTTTCAACAATGTTTTTATTTACTTCATATGAAAACATGAGCATCAGTGCTGCTTATTAAAAACATGCTGTGGCTTGAACTGGGTCATTGTGTTCTGCACATTGTAAAGATAAATACACACCTGCTGCAAAGTTCTGAAGTCTAAATGTCGTGTGCAGAAACACTGTAATTATTGCAGTAAAACATTTGATCCAAGTAGTTATTAAACTGCCACAGTGCATGAGAATCTTCTCGGAGGATGTGAGATGCCCGAGCTTGCTTTTTACGATCTTTGGGAATTGACATTATTTATAATTTATTTCATTGTCAGATCAACAGTGAAGATGACCGTGGAGTGCTGAAGGGAAAGTGGTCAGGTGGCTTCAAACAGGGAGTGAATCCCTCAGTGTGGACGGGCAGCGGGGACATCTTGAGTCAGTGGGCTCAGTCTGGTTACAGCCCAGTCAAGTATGGACAGTGCTGGGTGTTTGCAGCTGTCATGTGCACAGGTGAAAACCTTTAAAATTAAATCATTTACAAAAAAATATCAGTAAGCATCCATGATTCTTATTGTACAGTCTTCATTAATCAGTACAGTCCTAAATCTGTAAGCTATGACCTCAAGATTGATGTCTTATCAGTCTGGTTCACAGTGAATCATTTTTTCCATGACACAATCTTCAGATATTGGCACCAGCATGTAAACGTCTTTATCTGTGTTTTAATCACGTCTTTCAGTCATGAGAGTGCTTGGCATTCCTTGCCGTGTTGTCACCAACTTCAACTCTGCCCACGACACCAATGACAACCTGTTGATTGAGGAGTTCTACAACGAGATGGGCCAGAAGCTCAACCGCAGCAAAGACAGCATCTGGTCAGTGTTTTCACTTTTATATATTTTTACAGTTTTTGTGACACTTTTTCTAATGCAAACTAATGTTTTATAAAAATCACTTTTGATGACATTTATTCAAAACTAAGTAACAAAACACAATTTTTAGGATAATCATTATTTCAAAAAATTGTTAAATAAATAGTGAAAAAGTTAAAAATGAATAATGGTTACTAATTCCTCCGTTAAATTGCTCATATTTTAAAAAAATATTGTTTATATTGCTTGTTTGCTATTTATTGTCTCAGATTGATGTTTCTCTATTTTTGCTCTTTGCTGCTGTAATACTAGAAATTTCCCCACTGTGGGACTAATAAAGGAATATCTTATCTTATCTTAATATAATAGTTACAATTGCAATCATTTAATTTTCAGGAATCCAAATGATGACAAATCTGGTTCAACTCAAACTCTTTTATTGAAATAAAAAAGCAAACAAAAACCAGGAGATAAAAGACTCATGACAAATAATGATCCTTATTAAAAACGGTATAATATAATACATTACTGTTTTTATGATTTGCATTATCTTATTTTGACTTTTCTTAACAGGAACTTCCATGTCTGGGTGGAGTGCTGGATGACTCGCAGAGATCTGGGACCTGGAATGGACGGCTGGCAGGTTCTGGACCCAACCCCTCAAGAGAGGAGTGGAGGTGTGTGAGAACATTTCTCACTTCTTTGATCATCTCTAGACTTGTTTTCCCGAGTAAACATGACCATAACCCCTTTTTATTACTCTTTTGTTGTAGGAGTGTTCTGCTGTGGCCCAGCCCCAGTCAAAGCAATCAAGGATCGGCGTATTGACCTGTTTTACGACATTCCCTTTGTCTACGCCGAGGTGAACGCCGACGTCCACACGATCGTCATGAGCCAGGGTCGAGTGGTCAGCCACACCAAAGACACAGAGAGAGTGGGATCTCTCATCTGCACCAAAGCTGTCGGCCTCCCCAGACACGAGAACATCACAAGAGACTACAAATACATCAAAAGTATGAACCAAACACAGAGAATACATTCAGAAAGTGGCTTGATGTTCTCTCTAAAGTTACTCTGCTCACATTTGTCTTTCTAATTTTACATCACAGGCCCGACTTCAACTCTTACATCAAGGAGCTCCACAGCGTCAGACGACTCAACAACAAGAAGAGGTAATTTTTAATTTTCAATACATGAATCAGACTGGTTAAAACTGTTTAAACACACGTCATCACATGCATTGAATTTCTTTATGTTTATTCAGAGAGCTCATCAAAGGGAGTGGTCGTCTTCCTGAACTTGGATAAGGCTCCTGTTGCTGGGCAGCCAATCCGCTTCACAATCAATGTTGCCAACAAGCACAGAGTTGCCAAGATGATGAAGGTGCATCTCAACGCCCAGGCTAAAGAGTACAACCACAGCCCCTCAGACACCTTCTGGGAAACCCACGGAGTCATCCAGCTGGCACCCATGGAAGGTAAATTCACGTCTCGCTCGTCTACAGACTCATATTTTCACTTCTGAAAGACTGTTGTGGTTTTAATGTCTGAATCTTTCTCCCTCTGTCTCTCCAGTCAAGGTGATTCAGCAGCAGATCCTCCCAGCTCAGTACGAGGATGTGGTAGGAGATGACCTGATCAACCTGGCAGTGGTCCTGGAGGACATGAAGAGTCAGGAGCGGGTCCTGGCCTCAGAGGAGTTCAATATCGCCAGCCCAGAGCTCAACATACAGGTACGTAAGAAACAAAGAGATTCTGAATGCTTAGGTGGCTAAATCACTTCTGTTGAGGGATTTAGAAAATAAAAGATGTGCTTTAGGCTCTTTAAATATATGACGGTAACATTCAAGAGTTATTAAGTGTTTACAACTTAATTATGAACCATTTATGAGTCATTTATAAGGGAAGTCTTTATGTCTAAGTCCATAAACCATAAGACAAAATAAAAATGCATAAAACATACAGGGTGTGTGGACATTGACTCAATTTATGTGAATTATTAGGGTTCACTAACACACTTTTCTTCTTCAGATTGCAGATGAAGACTCCATCATGCTTCTCAAAGAACAAACTGCCACAGTGACCTTCACCAACCCGTTCTCATACCCGGTGAGTGGAGTACTGACTGTGGCCGGGGCTGGACTGATGCAGGGCAAGATTCACTTCAGGTAAGACGGATGATTTTCATTGTTTATATAAGTGGTTTGTTGCAGGCACCTCACTGATTTACAGACATGGTGACTGATCTCATTCAGAATGTCAGTGTGCAGTACGTGATAGTACAGTGTGTATTTGGTGAAGGAATGTAAGCTTGTCACACCTGTATTCTTCTGCGTATGTTTGTGTTCATTGTTTAGGCAGGTGTGGCTAAATGAACCAGATGTTCCACTGCTGGGAACAGATTGGCGCCAGTAATTATGCTGTTCCTTTTTAAACACAAAAGGAACATTTAAAGAATGTGATTGGCAGTTATAGACAAAATTACAGCACTTTGTGCTAAGTTTAGCTTAACTGTCACAAACAAAATTAGTCTGATACAGTCAACAACTCCACCCAGATGAAAGCAGGTGAAGCCATGTGCGATCACTGTCTTAGTAATAGTACTTGAACATTTTGTGAACTCTTGCATATCTTTTTGTCTTTCTGCAGGATGCACAAGCTGCGTCCAGGCGGAAAAGTGCAGCAGGACATCAGCTTCATCCCCAGCATGGTGGGAAGAAAGATGCTGCAGGCCAGCCTGTCGCTCACCAACATCAACTCCACCATCAGAGGCTTCAAGATGGTGTTTGTCAACAGAGCTTAGGTCCTGCGTTTTTCTCAGGTGTCACACTGAGACACAAAACTTGCTAGAGAAGCCAGAGCGTGGTAACCAGATGGCAGCACCAGACACAAAAAAAAAACATTGAGATTGCAGCTATCTAATCATTATGTTTTACATTGTTGTGTATAATATGAATGTGGATGTAATTTATATTTATTTATTTAATTATTTATTTTGCTATTTGAGTGTTTATATGTGTTTGAGCCATGAGAATTAACTGCCACTAAAAATGCACCTTATTACTTGAAATTGAAAAGTTGCTTGGGATGATTTTAATGGATGATTGTGCTTTTTGCTTTGTTTGAAAATAAAATAAACAATGTGTTTAAATCTGCTGGACATCATATTTCTTCTGACTATGAAATAAACAGTTGTAAATGTATTCAGAGTTCACACAGATATTACATAATGAAATCCAAGGGCCATCAATTCTTTTTGTGCACAATTGTCCTCATTTTCAAGGACTTCATTTTAACTTTAGTGGAGCTTAAGATATTGGGTATGGAACAAATATGCAGATGGTCCAGTTTAAGATTAAACTTAACTTTTCAATGTCAGTTTTTGGGCCAAACTGTGGTCTGCAGCAGACTCGGTTAGTGGTTTTCAAACTAGATTCTGGAGACCAACAGGGGAGTAGGTTTTAGGGAGCCCCCAGCAAAAGAAAGAAATGAATATTTAGATTTTATCACATTTTTTGGAAGTATGAACAACAAGGCAAAGAACAGGGTTGGCCTTTTTTGATTGACTGTAATATGATTACGACGACTTAATTATCTTTAAAACTAAAAAAAGAAAAAGAAAAATCAAGCAACAACAAAAGAACAAAACACATTCGGACAAAAACCTCTCAAATTGGTGGTCTGTGGTTTTATGTGCATCTATTCTGAGGGTCCCTGACATGAAAAAGTTTGGGAACCCCTGGACCAGGTGAGTCCTGTTTTCAGCCTAGCTGTTTTGATGATTTGCAGCCCCTACTGGCTGGTTAAGAGGAGTGAACAGTCAGCAGTCTGTATAAAACAGAGCAGTCAATAATATTGTTTTTTTCCCCTAGGTTTTAAAACAAATGTGAATGACTGCCACCACGAAAGATTGTTGAGCATGCAGTCATAAATGTGCCCAAAAAAATAATAGGCAGTCTGGTCCAGCAGAACACAAAACTAACTGGCAGATGCAAAGATGGACCAACAACCAGACTCATAAAGATCATGTGACCGACAACACTGAGGCTCAGAACCCCACTACAAGCATCTGAGGGATTTCTGGTTCTGAACTTAATTAAAAACACTTAATTAACAAAACTTTGATCAAAATATAAGACGGGGTTATGTGGTTCATTTGAATTTCAAGGATTTTTTAAGCACCTTATTGAAAAACAGCTATTTTCCCTATAAAACCAAGCACTGTAAGCACTGTTTACAAATCCTGGTTATTGTACACTTAATATTTCACCTAACATTTAACACTCTATTGTTTTTATTCTATGTAACTGTAATTTTGGAGCAATCTCTGGCACAAGAATTTATATTTTTTTCTCTTGTAGTTCTGTTTCTGCCCTGAAGAGGGAGACCTTTCCTCAAAAAAAACAAAAAACAAAAAACAAAGGTTACTTCAAGTTCAGTCTGCATGAAAAGCTTCTTCAACCACTTGATAATTACAGGTAATTCACACAAGGATCATTCATCATTTATTTTTTGTAATTTAATCTGTTTTATTTCATTCACCTCTGGGTTCAAATTAAATGAAACTCGACTCACTTTTCCCCACAATGCAATTAATTTATCTTTATTAATCTATTTTAACTGTCTGTCAAAACAAATCGACAATAAAGCATTATATACAAATCATAGCTAAGCTGACAGGCAGTGTGATCGGCACATGCACATCCATACCATCATCTATATTACAAACAGGTTATTACGAAATTAAACAAGGGCAGAAAAAGAAGGTTAAAACATGACAACATTTACAACCCAGAATCAGAAGAAAGGATTTGAGCACCAGCCTATAATACAGCATCTTCAAGACAACTTTTTATCAAAACATTTTTACAAGAGCATAGTTTTGGTCTTTGAAGGGAAGATTTTTTTTAATGACGAGCTCCCAAACTGTTTATACCTCATTGTGTTGTGAATTTAACTAACAATAAATAGCTCACATTTTAATGGCAAAATACAATCAGGCTATTTTCAACAGCCTCTACCTATGAGGAAAATATTATCTAGCTGACATACCAATAAAACAATTCTAAAAATAATAGTGAAGGCAAAATCTATCCCTTTAAGTTTCTAAATGTGTTTTTTAAAATATTACTGGTCAGTGGAAAATGGGTTAAGTCTCACAACAAATAAAAAAAGACACAGCAGAACAAACAATCTAACAACAACGTGACCTTTTCATCCATGCAGACATACTCACTGTGTTTAATAAACAGCATGTAAAAGTTTGCATTCAGTGCATCACTTTTTCTGTGTACAAAAGTGGGACACTTTTAATAAAGTTGAGATGAATTGAATTTTAAAAAAGGAAAAAAAAAAAAGGTTTTAAAAAAGTATTTGCAGTATTTTTTTGCAGTATACTTCCCTGGGGTTAGTTATGAAGCTTTGGTCCCTTATTTCACTTTGGTCTTTTATTTTGGTCCAGCACTTTTGGCTTCATGTTCATACTGCAGCCTCGCTTTGAAATCCTCACAGTTCTTCTGGCTTTGGAGTGAAATTGTCCACCTGGGTGCTCATTAGGGGTCAAACCCCCCTGCGCCAAACCTTGAAATAGCAATACTGACTCACTGAATCAGTCTCTAAGGTGCATCTTCACCTACTAGCTGCACTCAGGAGCTTCTCATGATTTGGGTGGAAGAGCAGAAGTGTGTCAGCTGGCGCCCTCTAGAGGTAGTCCAGCTCCAGTGCATGGCTCAGGGCCTCCAGATCGGCCCGACAGGACACCCTCCAGAACGGCATGTTCTTCTGAGAAAACAAAAATAACATAAAAATTAAATTCAGGTTTAATGTAAAACATGCAAACCTAGGGCAGACATACTTGTAATGTTCCTGCAGATGCAGTGCAGATGTGAAATATAGACTGTGGTTTGGAAGAGGACTGTAGTATGTGACAAAAGTACATGTGGATAACATGTTAGTCTATAAAGTACAAAGGCATTAGGTTTTTAAAAAAAAAGATTTGTGGGAATGCCAAATCCAGGAGAAGTTCTGATATTTCAATGCAAAGATTAGCAAAAAAGAGGAGACAGACACAGAAGCTGCAGAAATTGAGAGTGCTTTAAGGTTAACTGATTAGTTGAAGCCCCATTTTTCAGCGGTCAGAGTCATAAAAAAACAGATTGAGTTATACCTTCTTGGCCACGGCCTCTTCTTCTGCTCCGTCTCCTATCACCACATACACTGCTCTCCGACCAAACCTCTGAGAGACGCGCTCGAAACAGCTCTCTTTGCCTTTGAGAAGAAGGGAAATCAGAGTTTTAAAATATTAAAAATGTACATTTGATGACTTTTACTCAATTTATATGCATAGAACATTAAAGGAGACAGTAGGAGATTGTAAGGTTGAGGTGTTTTTAATCATGACTGTCATTTTTTCACTGAACTCTCCTTTCCCTAAACTTTCCTCACCTGTTTTGGTGGCGCTGTATATATTCTCTATGGGAAACGCTGCGCCCAGACCGTACAGTAACACCTTGGAGAGGGCTGGGATGAGCTGCGTGGTGGTTACCAACACATTCACACAGTTAGGCCTAGAACAGGAAAGGACAGACACATTTATAATACGGTTTAGTCATGACACTTTAAATGTCGGTGCTATATCTGAACCTGAGATTCATTCAACTCATCATGGGATATAGAGAAAAAAAAAACTAAGGCTGAGTTGCACCAACAAGGATTCGTTTTAAAAACTGATTAAATTATGGTTGAACCTTGCATCAACCTTTAAAACTAGCTTAAAATTAAGCCTCTTTTTAAATCTCAGTTTAGTTTCCATTTAAAATGTAGATCAAGTTCAATTCTGTTGCACCAAAGCTTTAAACTTCAATTTAAAATGTGATCCAGAAAACTTACACTTTTAATTAATGGCTGCCTTTTTGAGATGGATTCGGCAAAATAATCAAGTTCCTCAATGTTAATGGACAGACCCAACCCACTAGATTTTTTTGATGCGCCTCTTCTTTCCTATAATCCGTTAAAACAGTCTGCCAATTGCTGCTTTTTGCCTTTGTCTGTTTAATAATACTCCCTGCTCCCTTAATTCAGCCAGCAAGTTTTTCTCAAAGGAGGAGAAATTAGAGCTGCTCTTCTGAGCCATCGTGAGTATGCTAACTAGCTAGCAAGTTTTGTTATCTTTTTAGCAAGCTAGCAAACAATTTAATGTGTTGTTGACTTTTAAGGTACAGCTATTAAACGATAGCCTCTGAAGTTTTGTTAACTTTTATCGCTAGTTAGCAAACAATGTAATGTTTTGCCATGATTTTAGCTAGCTAGCTAGCAAGCAAAGAACATTTAGTTTTGTTAACATTTTAGCTAGTTAGCAAGCAATCTAATGTTACTTTTATTAAGAAAAAGAGCAGCCAAAATGGAACTGTTTCCCCCTCCTTATTAATATGTATTATATTTAGGTCCTATTTAAAAAAAAAAATAAATAAATCTTTTTATTTATTTTAATTTGGGTAAAGTTGAGCAAGCATCTCCATATGAATTAACACATTTAACTGGGTTTCCATCAATAAACTTGGGTTTAGTTTTTAACCACCACCAACAGTAAGGTAACAGGAGGTGAGATTCATTCAACTCATAATGGTATATAGAGAAAAAACTAGGCCTAAATATTGTGCTGCTAACAGCTAATGTCAATTGACCTGCTGGTGCAAATTAAGCCATGGTCCCATGAACCAACCTGGAGTTGATGAGCGCCAGGGCTTTGAGTGCTTGAGTCAGCCACAGGTCAGTGAGGACCTCCATCTCTCTCCTCAGCTGTAACCACTCCTCTCGCTTGGGGCTGCCCAGCAAACCTGCCATCAGGGAGAAGCACAAACATGATGGTGATTCTTTGGAAGAAAACAGGGAGGACATGAACCCCGATAGCTCTAATGCATAAAAGATCTCATTTTCTGAAACAATGCAAAACCTTATTTTGACAGCAGGACTGTGTGCAGGCCTTGGTTGGACGATTCTCACACAACATCCTCCAGCCAAAACCTCAGACACATGGTTTCCAGCAGTGTTAAAGCAGCCAGCCGCAATCAGCAGTGCACAAGGGTCCATACTGGACAACAACTTGTGACTCATTATCCTAGTTGACAAACAAACCTGGATCCTTCCTTTCAGCCTTTTTTCACCACATCATGATTCAATTAATTTAATAGGTAATACGTCAGTAATGAGCCATATTTTTCTTCTTGGACAGAGCAGGTGTTTATCGTCATATGCTCACCACATTTTCATCCTCAGTAGAGGTTTGGCTGATACACAAAATATAGCCTCAAAAATACAAAATACGTTTGTCTGAAGCAATACAATAACTTGATATATGAAAAAAAACAAAGACAAAACCCAGATAAATCACTGTGGTCTGAAGCTGAGCTGTGTTCAAATTTAACTTGTGGTTGAGGAGTTATTAAATATTTACAGTATCTGTCCATACTGTTATTAATCACACATTTTCTGTCATTATTTGTTCTAATTCTATTTCTAGCAAATCACATATAACTTTCATCCAACCTCACAGAGGAAAAAGTAATCCAAATCCCTAATTGTCTCTACACGGCATTGTGAAACAGTATATAATTTCTGCCGCTAGGGGTCTTTCATATTAAAGTCTGCATGAACTGGAAATGCTTTTTGCTATATTTACAGGTCCCCTGGGAGGGACTTATTGTAAATATTGACTGGCGTTTACAACTGCCAATAGTTCTGAATGAGTGTTAACAACAGCCACAGCTGCAGCTGTCCCTTAACTAAACTGTTCTTGCACTGTGAGCTCCCAGTTAACACGGCCAGACTGCGACCGAACATCGCGCCCGAGACTGACAGAGGTTTGATAACAAGGAATACAGAACAAAAAAGTTTTTCTTGCCAGGTTTGACTCCTGGCACCTCTGGGCTGAGTCAACCAACTTAGCTGCACGGTCAGACGAGCTAACCACACAGTAAGTGGTTAGCTGCTTTAGCAACAAGTAAAGCTGTCTTTGAAGGAATTTGTCTTAGTGATGTATTCCCTGTTGGTCTCGGAGGCTGTTTGTTGCCTGCTAACTGCAGCTAAGTTAGCAGAGTTTAAGCTGAGCTGCTGGAGGACATCAGAGGTAAACCTACAAAGCATTTTCCTCATAAAATATCCTATTTCACCCAAATCAGTGATTCGAGTCATTAAGTTGTGTTTTTGTATTGTAATTAATTACTGGTGTCTGGCCCCCAGCCCATCGTAGGCTCCATGTTGTTAGCTAGATGTTGAAGAAATCCACTGTAAAATTCTTGTGCATAATCTGCTGTCACAGGCACCAGATATTTTCCACAAAGTAAATAAATTCTTGCTTGTGGGCTCATACCCACGGTTACCACGGTATTTTGGGGAAACAGGAAGGCTGGTGGTGGCGAACACCCAAAAACACACTGACATACCATACTGTTACTAGCCTTAGGTCTTCAGTGCTAAACATTGAAGATTGATTGATGGGTGGATGTCAGGATATTATTGGCTGAAATTGGTTTGTTCTAGCTTATATAAGCACACGCCATATTTTGTTTTACAGGAAGAAATCATGATTATATGAATCGTGAAGGAGCGTAGAATCATGGGAGTTGTTTTCTTTTTTGTCAAAAAGGTATCATTGCCGGTGAAATTTTGCCTATCTGATGTGATTGACAGAAGTCACGTTCACGGATGAGGTAATGTATTCAAGTTTTATGCGTGTCACATGTAGTCATGTTCATTGACTCCCATCCTCACTCTCTGATGTATCTGATGTGTCCTGTGTTTTCCCGGAAGTTATATAAACTAGCAGCTAGCATAAAAGGCACCATTACCTTCAATGCATACAGATTTCTCTTTGTAAGAACACAACTCAACAACATATGTAACACAGGTCTAGCTGTTTTTGACATTTGAATGCGTAAACGTTACATATTATTGCTTTAAATAAAATAAGACGGAGCTTACCCCCAACATTATTCTTGTATGTGTTGTAGATCTCCTTGACTCTGCGGTATCGGAAAGCCAGTTTCCTCATCCAGTCCACCCCTCCGTGGACCCCTGACCCCAGGCACAGAGAGCCGGCTCCTGCTGGGCTCTGGAAGCCGTCCGATCCAAAGTTGTAAGTGCTGCAGGATCACGATACAGGAAGCAGTCAGGGTACAGATCATAAAGACACAAACTGCATTTGCAGAGCATCTTATAGAAGCACTATCATGTGTGTTTCAGAGGGGGTGCAACCATATTCATGGATACATTTTCTTGCTTTAGGAATTGATTCAAACTATTCTTGTTATGAACAAGAAGGCAGCGCTCAAACCATTCATCAAATTTAGGGAGGTGATCCAGTGCAACCACAAATATTTCAGGGACAAGAAACTCTTTAAAACTGAACATCGTAGACACTGACTTATAGCCATGAATGAAGCTTTGTCAGTATGAAATCATGAAGTATATACATTCAGCATGACTAGGATAAATATAAAAACATCTTTGAGAATGAAAAGGGCCAAGTTCAATAAAATAAATACTTCAAAAAAGTACTTTGGTACAGTCTGGCTCCTTCTAAAATCACTCCTAAAAGTATCCCAAAGTGCTTCAACAAGTTTATGCAATAAAACGTCTGGACTGAGGGAGACAGAGGGAATGATAAAGAGATATTTTGATGAGAAATGAAAGCGTTGGATAATCCTGTGACATATTATATGGCTGTGGAAGTCGGGAAAATAAAAGACATGCACATGCTTGCATGCATGAACACACACAGACACACACTCTTCGTCTCATCTCGCTGCTTTTTCCCTCCCGTGCACTAAAGCCCAGAGGGCAAGTCTGGTTCACAAGCCGCAGCAGAACTGGTGGAGTTTCAGTAACTCAGTACAGTAACACAGTAGAAGCTTTACCTCAGGTCCTGTCCGTTGTCGTCTGAGGCCACGTCATCAATATGAACCTGGTCACATTCCTGGGAAATGAAAAGGAGAGCGGATATATCAGGGGATACGTTTCAGAGTTGAGCCCTGTACAGGCAGGCCTCTCCTCTTTAGGGAAGCCTGCGGGACTGATAGCAGCTACAGAAATAAAAAAAAAAGAGCTAAAATAAAAGACGAGGAAGGAGGAAATAAGGTGTCAGGACACGGGACAGTGAGGCGCCAGAGGTACAAGACAGTCAACATGGCTGTGCAATTCTACTGTAACCACGCAGTAAATTAAAGTAAAGCAAATCTGCATTTTTTACAACGTGTCCAACATTTTGGTTAAAAAAAAAAATAAAGAAAGGCCCATTGTCTTTGACAAGCACAGTGGTGTGCATGTTGTTCCTCTCTACTGGAAGTTAATGCAACCAACCAAACCGCAAGGTTTAAATCTACACTGAACACTCTAAACATATGGCTAATGTTACAGCCAAAACACATTCAGCAATATATATAGTTAAATCAGAAACTTGAAATCAGTTATTAAGATTGGATATGTATGATAATAAAAACAAGGAGCATAAATCCATCCTCCTAGGCCAGGAGAAAATACAAAAGTGTGTCTAGTCAAGGTTATTAAAGTTAACTAAAACTAAACTAAAAATTAAAACTAGGTGTAAACAAACATTTTAATTAAAGGCAGAATCAGTAGGATTTGTCCGAGCAGTTCATGAATGCACTAGAAATACAGTTGTTTGTCAAGTCTCATTCCCAGGATGTCAAATACTGTCCCATTTTGGGTTGGTAAAGCGTCCCAAACACAGCGCAATAATGAGAAAATAAGGAAATAGGGACAGGGGTCAGTGTCTCTGCAGATACAGACACCATAGGTTATGATTGAAAAGGATTCTGCTTATATCAGTCTATATATTAGAAAATACAATAAAATTATGCAGTTTTAGTCTTTGTCATATGTTTACTGAGATTGGGATGCCTACATGACTGTGAGCCAACTGCCTTCACAAAGTGTTGTGTTTGTATTGTCATACCTATTCTGAAGTTACTAAATCTTGACCCTGACAAATACCGCTGTATTATAACAAAAAGTAATTAAAACTCACACAGCAACTAATAAAAACTGAAGTAAAACTAAGCATTGTTTGAACAATAAAAACTTCACTGACATGTTCAAACCCACTCAGGAAACTAACTGAAACTAAATTGAGTTAAAAACAAATATTAAAAATGTAATAATAATAAAAAAAAACTAAAGAAAAATACAAAACCACTCTGCATCTAGCAGTAACTGTCTCCTGAAAAACCCTGAAGCCTCTTTGTCTCACAGCCTTCTATCTCTCACATACACATAATACACAATGCAGTGATATACACACACACATACGTGCAAAGACAGAGTGCTAGTATAACTTCTAGCTGTCACGCAGTGACCCGGGACAGACGGGTCTCCTATCACCTTTCAGCCGTCTTGAGCCAGATGGAGACGCTACCTCATCTTCCCTCCATCTCCACATAACTCAACTCCCAGGGGCTGCAACCCACTTCCCACTCAGGTGCCATCCGCCCCTGCAGAGCCGCTACTACTGACCAGACAATACAAATACAAAACAAACCCCTTCAGCACTTCACATGTACGGTGAAACTCAGAGCCTGCAGAGCATTCTCATTTTAATCCAGTTTTATGAGCTGGAAATTAAGTGGAATTCAGCCATAGCAGCCTAATATGTTTTAATAGGAAAATTTCAACTGGAAACTCTGACATTGATTAATCATCCAGCCAGGCAGGCCAATTACAATTATGTGATCTTCTGGTGGTATTACAGTTATGACAGCAGCGATAACACTCGTAGCCACTGATGTAGCTACTGACATGGGAAGGACAAGATAATTGTAGCTCAAGACTTAACAGCAGTTGTCAGCCTGCTGTGGCCTACTGCTTTAGAGATTTACTGAGCCCTGACAACAAAAGACGGGATAAGAACCGGGTTTGCAAATGGCTTTCTTGGCTCCTTTCCCTCCTCTCGACTGTTCCTCCTCCCATTTGACTAATTTTCCTCTCGGATACTCAGACACACACCTATAATTATGGCACAAAGTGTACTTGTTCTCTCTCTCTCTCTCTCTCCCTGTCCCTCTCTAATCTTTTTTCTTTGTCAGAACAAGGCTGAGGAATGTGGGATGAAAAACATATGAACTTTTCAGTCACTAGCGGGTAGTAAAACTGCACTTTAATGACCACTTTTTTGAGGAGTCGTCCTTTTTAGGGGTTGCATCAATGTCCATATTAACTGTGGTGGATTTTTAGGCAGCAGGTTAGCTCCGACTGTGAGAGCACTTATGCCAGAAGTTAACAACCACTTCTTTCAATATTCTTGCTCAAGTGAGGAGGGCAAATTGTTTGGAAAATGCTGCTGTAGTAAGAATTAATACTGGATAGATGTTGTGTGAGGGGATTTCTACAATGACTGCCACTGTGTTTTATGCCAGGTAAGAAACCAGCACCCAAATGTCAAACCTCTTGCTAGGCTCTTGCAGGAAAGGGTTTCTGGTCAAGAGTGCGCCAGCTTATACTGTTGGATATGTCCTCACTGCTGCTATTTTCCACCTTACTGGAAATAATTCACAGTTTCACAATTATTGCAAAGAAGACTGAGATGCAAAGTGCCGCAAGGGGAATATGAAATAAGTAAGTACTTAGATCTGTGTGAAGGAAGGTAGCCCTGCATCAATTAAGTGATTAACCATTTTAATATTTGTTTTGATAATTGTTTTGAGTCATTTTTTTTTAAAGAAAAATAGGAATGACTAATAGGAACTACTTTTTAGATAACTGAAAGGTTTCTTCAGCCCATTGTTGTTCTGTGGTCTTTTTGGTCTGAAGATCCAAGAAATTTAGGGAATTTTTTTTAGACAAATTAGTCTGCTTATGTATGAATGCTGGTGTCTGTTTTTACATGTCATTTTTGCATAAAGCACAGTGAACAAAAAACAACTGGTTTGTGTCCGCAGATTTTTAAAAATGGTGGCCGAAATAAAATGCTGTGAGTGCTCAGAAATGTTGAGCTCCACAAGCTCCACAAGCTCCACGCCCCCCATATTTCCTGTACTTTTGGAGAGTGCAACCCCCATGCGAGAAGTTTTCCTGCCCAAGTAATTTTGGTGCCTAAACGTACCCATATCGAGGGGTGTATCATCTAGTTGGTATGTCCTGTACAGTAGCTATGTGGGCCTCCAGATAGACCTACTTCCCCCTTTCTGGGGGGTAAAATAATGTCCCTACAACTTAATTTAGGCCCTGGTCCCTGCAATGGGAACACACCAAGTTCCTCCAAAGGTTTTTATTTCCTGGAGAAAGCATGCAGTGGAAACGTGAGTTATTGATCACTCAAAGTTACAGAAGAAACTCACCTCCAAGTCATTGAAGAACAGTCTCGAGTCAGCCAGATTGAAGATCATCTCCTCCATCCATAAACCCAGGGACACTGCTTTTGACGAGTCCTGATGCACAAACACACAGAGACGCACATGAATCACAGCATAATAACTGACTATGGGACCAGCATAACACAGTTCTGCTTCAGGGTTAAAAGTAGCTGCATCTCTTATTCTAATCATCACAAATTACGTATTTAATTGTCTGTGGCTTCTTAAACCAAAAGAAGCATATAATTCCCTGACACAATTTATTTCCCATCAGTCAAATGTCTTAGTGTGGCTGTCGTGTTCATATATGCTTGTGTCTTCAGGCATGTGCAGTGCAGTATACTGTAGCAACAAAATTCCCCCCAGGCACAGTAAAGACTTTCATTTCTCAATCAACCACAGGCACATAACATACACTCCAACAAAGAAAGAAAACTGGTCGGTAAACTACAGCTAGTGGTTTGACCCAGTTAATAATTATGATGGCAGAAAAACAGCTCTCTGTTACTCCAGGATGTGCACCCTCAGCGATTAGTTAATAAATAAATCATAAAATAATGAGCGCAGACTGAGATTGATGGCCGAGTGGAAAGGGTTTGCATTTAGAGAATAAACAGGTAAATCAGATTAATGAACGCCATTACTCTAGTCATCATTCTCGCCTTGTCAGCGCAGCCGCCTGCTTGTCGCTCCAAACAGCTTTTCTTTCACTTCCTCCGCAAACTCATCAACTGGCTTGACATAAACAGGTTTCAGGGAGAGGCAAGTATGATTATCTATCTGTCAATCAAACGCTCTGCTCTCATTCTTATCTTTACAATCTCTTGACTTATTAATTTAGGTTCTCTTGAATACAGTCCACAGGTTTTCCCCAAATCATTCCATATAATCACTTTCCTGATTCATTAGTTTACAGTAAATTAAGTGCAGCCTCTTTACATTAACTAATTCACTGCTGACTCTCTGGTTTAACTTACTTGAACACCATACTGAACGTCTTTTTATTAAACTTAAGCACAGTCTGGTCAACTCAAGGCCTGTCCAACCCAATCACTGTTTTTGTTTTATTTCCTAAACAAGCCTAAGCAAATATTTTTTGACAAATGTTTTTGTGTCCATTTGCAAATACACAACAGTGCGCCAATGTACCAATAAAACTGAGAGTCTACAGCAGACTAATTTGTTTAAAGCTGCAGGCTCAGTATTACTTCAAGCCAAATGCTAATATGCTCACTATGATGATGCTAACAAGTTTAGCAGATATAATGTCAACAAAATTAACCTCCTTTGTTTAATTTGTTAGCATACTAACATTTGTGAACCTGCAAACATAAAGTAAAGCTGAAGCTGATTGGACTGTAATTAGTTTTGGCAGGTATTTGTGTTATGGTTTTGGTCTTCAGCTCAGCTGTTTCCTGTTTTATTTTGGTAAGCTTGTTTCTTTCACTTTTTTTTTTTTACTTCCTGTCTTTGTCTTTTTTCCTGCCTTTTTTGTTTACTGATTAGTTTCATGTGTCCCCAATTACTTAGCCTCCCTGTTTATTTAGTCTGCGTGTTTCCCTCTTGTAGCTGCAAGTTTGTCTTCTTTGTCCTTATGTCAAGCTTCCTAACGTTTCCTTCTGTACTTTTTGGATCTTGCCTTCGTTTTGGAGTTTTTGGACTGTTTTATGGACTTTAAATTTGTTAACTACCCCTTTGGATTTGTTTGCCTTTTGGACACTTCTTTGGTTCAGACCTATCCTGCTTAACCTTAAGCTTAAGCTGATCTGTAAGCCTTTTTTAAAAAAAAAAAAAAAGATTCCTTTAAGTTTGTGTGATTTGTGAGCTAAGATAGGTTGGCTGAGTCCTTAAAAAAATGTCTCCTCCACTTTATTTGCCCCACATAACTGCAGTGGATTTCATACCTCAAAACCGATATGGCATTCAATAAATACAGAGGTGCTGACTTGGACTCGAGCCAGACTCCAGGCACAAATTTGATGATTTTAGACTCGATTTGATGACTTGCAGCTCAATTTGGACTTTAACACCCAAGCCTTGTGAGATTAATCTTATGTTACTAAGCTCCAGCTAAAAAAAAATCTAATTTCCAAAGATAATTTCATTTGTACACAAAAAGTCAAAGTATGAGGTGGTCAACAAAAGACAGATTGCAGTACGCAAAATGAGAGGGTCGAAAATTACAACAGATGCAACAACTTCCAACTTTGTTTGACATTTTAAGTTGCTCAAAGAATGGTTAAGTTGTGACTCTGTTGTTAAAATGCCATTACCTTTGGTGAAGAGCACATCATGACTTGTTTAGAAATCTAAACTCAAAGTTTAGGACTTGTGACTTGACTCAGGAATTGCTTGTCTTCATTTGGGACTTGAGCGCAAAGACTAGAGACTTACTTACTTACTTGTGACTTACAAAACAATCACTCGGTCCCATTTCTGGTAAAAATAAATAAAAAAAGACAGGTCTCTTTGATATATTGTGCTTTTTTGTTTATGTCTGTCTTTCACCTTTTTCACATTCTTTCAGTGTTTTCTCTTTCTATCAACACCACCCAGCCTCTCGTCTCCTATTCTTTTCTTCTTGCATGGAAAAAAACTGAAACAAACACACAAGTGCTGCATTTCACCAGCTTTTTGTTTCTTAATAACCAAATTATAAATCATCAGCGGCGAAAAATCACACAGAAATCATAATGTGCGGGAAGTCAGGCTGACAAACAGCGTAGGCGTGTTGCTCTTGAGACTACAAAAGCAGGTGTGTGTACGTATGTGTGGTGTGTTGTCTTGATGGCAGCGTTTGCTTGTCTCTGGCAGCGAGACAAGAGCAACAGTGGAGTGTCAGCCAAAGGTGAACGTTAGATTAGTGCATCCGAAATGACAAGCAGAGCTGTCTTCTGGTGCAGAATGGTAGAAATGGGCTTGATGACACAAGAGAGGTTAATTATGACAATTATAATAAACCCTCCTCCCAAAAAAATGTGTAAAAAGAAGAAGGTAATTGAGGATAAAGGGCAGAAAGAGTTCAGCAGGAGGAGGAGGATGACAAGGTGAAAATGATGAGGGGGAGGATTGAGAAACACTGGCGAGAAGAAAAAGACATGAATGGAAAGGATGAAGAGGGTGGGGTTAAAGGCTTAAGAGGGGATTGTGCTTGTCTAATAATTGAAATAATTATCTGTAATCACCTTTCTCCAAAAAACGAGCCCTGCTCTACACAGAGGGGCAAATAAAAGCTTCTTTCTGATAATTCCAGAGAAGAGGAAGGACATAGAAAGAAGGAGGAAGCAAAAGCACCCAAAGCATTCAGTTCCCACCTTTTGAGCTGGGGGAAAGAATTCACACACTAGCGGACAGAGAGGGGTGCTATATGATAGATGAGATAATGGAAGAGCTGTTGGAGGGGAGGGAATCAGCTCCTCATGTGGATCTCCGTTCACCTCTGGCTCACCAAGCTGGTGAAAACAACTGTCTTTCAACACACCCATTAGTCTTTCCTGCACGCTGGGCCCAGACTTGCCTTTACGTATAGGCCCAAACATTTGTTTATGATAAGAGTTTAATAGGCTGACTCTAATGGGAAGAGCCTGGGCTGTTAAAAGCAGACATAAGAAGTGACACAAAGTGGTGAATATAAGGAAAAAAAAAACTGCTTTTGTGGTTGTCAGAGCAGGATGAGTCCGCTGCAAATTTGGAAAGGAGAAAAAAAAAGGGAAACACGTTGTGCTTGTACTCTTAGAAATAAAGGTCCTAGATGAGAGCCATAAAGAGTTCCTTGGCTTGTTCCCATAGCAGAATCCTTTCTGAATCTTTTATAAAGGTTCCTCTTATAACAGTTTTCGGGAGTTCTACCTAGAATACAACACAAAGGACCCTATCTTACAACCAGCGCAAAGCCGTGCTGGTGGCGCATGTGGATTTGCTATTTCCATTGGTGCAGTTGCCATTTTTGCCACGTCTGTAAAACAGCAAATGAACTTGCGCCTGGTCTGTGTGGCCATGGGAGGTCTAAAAATGAAGGCAAAATGAAGGCATGCATTTGCTATCTTATGCTCTGCACATTGGAGCAAAAACCACTTGCACAGTAGACCGGCTAAAACCTGGTCGAAGCTCAAAGTCTGTGGCGCAATCGGTCTGCCTGCACAAGACAGCACACAGCAATTGTGGCTGAAGCACACACACACCATCTTCACAATCACAAAACACCTTCATTTATGTTCAATCCACACAGGAGTGTGGATTAGTAAAGTGTCCTCTGAACATATCATCAATATCAGCAATAAAGCATAAATATTCAAGTTAAAAGCATACAGGTATGTGTGTGTCTCTCATGCTTGGCTGAGGCACACACACGTCTCCACAATCAGAAAACACCTCTCATTAATGTTAAACAGTGTGCACGCATGTGTGTGTAAAATTATTCTCACTAATAAGGAATCAGGAATTATTATTAGAATTATAAAGCCTAAGTAATCTCAGTAGGCCTGCAAAGTGCGCACAGGACGCGAACACAACTGTCAGATCGTCTTTAACAGATCACTCAGCGTGACAGCAGAAGCAGCTGCAGTGTTTGTGTTTGTGTGTTTATTGGGATCCAGAAAAACAAGGTCTGAACAATTATGATCTTATATCGTTATATCTAACCACGAGACCAGTCCAACCCGCGGAGAAAACGGCAGGTGTTCTTCTGTCAGAGCCTGATGCTGGATTGATAACCTGTGCATAATTTTGCACACAGGTTGAAGCTGCAGCTCAATCCGGCTCAGTTGGGTGTTCAACCAGGTTGAGGTGCAGCTTCACAGCGAGTCTCTCCTCTTCCCACTCCTCACTCATCTCCACCCTCCTGCCCACCAGCTCCTTCTGCAGGAGCTTCAGCCAGCAGAGCTGTGTAATAATGATGATGATAATAATGAATTATAAAATATAATTTCAAGGTACTTTAGTGTAAAACGTAACCAGTTACATATCTGTATGACATTTACAGTTCAAGTATTTTATTACTTTTGAACCTTTCTACTTTATAAGGGTGCTAACAAGAACTCACCCAGGGGGTTCTACCGAGAAACCTTTTATAACTCAAAGGTTTTATCTAGAATCCACCCAGTAGGTTCTACAAATAGCTAATTTATATAATGGAACAAAGACCCTTCTTCAAAAAAGGGTTCTACGGAAGCAAACGGTTCTGGGTATAACCTCAGCCCCTCAGGAAGAACCCTTATTTCTCAGAGTGTAAGCTGTCTTGACGCTTTGGACTGTTAATCTGTTTTTCCGCTGTCACTCACTTGATTCCTCTGCTGCATGTCTGAGTTTTGATGTCAGAGTCTGTCCAACTGAGCTTCCCGGGATCCAGCAGCGGGGTGTTTGGGTGGTGGGAGGAATCAGGAATTTTTGGCACATGAGTCACATTTCAACACATCCTTCACTCTCTCGCTCTATCTCTTTCTCTACTCATCTTTTCCTCTCTGCCCCCCCACATCCCCCATCCTCTCCATGGCTGAAGAGAAAGAAAAAGAAACAACGGCATGCATGGCCTGCCGGGGGGCTGAACCGATCAGAAACGCTGCTCTCAAACTCCCATCAGCCTTGTGTCAACCCGCAGGGGGACCGTGAGAATTCAAAACACAGATTCTCGGCCAAGACTAAGAAACGCACTGCTCTCCGCCCCTTGTCAGCTGCCTGTCTGTTATGTAAAGGTCCCACTGCCTGTCAATCACGCCGCAGGATGCCGGCGTAGCTAAACAACCCCGGTGCATTATGAAAAGAAACAAGAGGGCAGAAAGGCAAAACAGTCAGCGTGTGAAAATGCTCAGGGATGAGACCCGAAGGTCGTGGACTCAGCTCGGGCGGTCAAACCTTTGACTGTTAGTCAAACAAGCACTAAGCCAAAGGGTGATTCAACAAAAGCAAGAGTACACTGGTTTGTTGTTGTGAGGTTTTTGTGCTAAACTGTGCCTACCTGTTGTATAATTGTGATGAAAGTGATGACCTACAGAACATACTCGTTCTTACAGTAAATATAGGGTCGTATGTATTAGCGTACCTTGCCAAATCGTGAGGAGAAGGTTCCCGTGAGGAGCGAATGGAAAATGATGATGGTTTCATCCAGGTCCCAGATAAACACACGCTGCAGTGAAATAACAGATATGTAATGTTAACCTCAGGACAGTTTATGTGTGTGTGAAAGATAAATATTGTAGAGAAATACTGATAATTTTTCAACACTGTGTGAGTGTGTGTTTACCTCTATATCAGAGTCCAGAGGTGGAGCGGGGTCACTGACTCTTTTCCTCCCCCTCAACTTCCCATCTGACCCCCTTCGTGCTGGGACCCCCTCCTCTTTACCTGGTGTGGGGGGGCTGGGCGGCGGGTGGTACTCTCCTAGAACGCAAACATCCATTAAATGAAGTTGCTAATAAAACATGTTTTTTTTTTTCAGATTTAGACTTTAATATATTAAATCAAGAACATTTTAAATGGGAAACCCTATTTTTTACATGTCAAAGACAATACGAAAGATTGCTATTGCATCTATTGCATGGATTTAACCCTAAATCTAACACTAACACTAACCCTACCTGTGACTAAAGGTTTGTAATCTTAGAGGTTGTTTACACCTTGTATTGACATGTGTCTTGTGTGGACAGCTCTAAGTACAGGTGTGAATGCACCAAAGACACATTGAAGATGCACTGAGATCCAGTTACTCAAACCACATTCAAATACGTCCTGGATCACATTGAAGGACTGCCTACTCAACTGATGTCCCGTAAGCACACTATTTAGTTTGCTGTGTTGCAAATAACGTGTTTGGGCTCCCATACCTGCCAAGATAATCAGCCAGTGTTTGTAAACACACTGTCTGTTTCAACCTATTACAACACGGAACTAGTAACCGCAATGTCCCCGGACTCCCTTGAAAAATTGTGCAATGTTTTTGAGTTGTTGAGTGAGGAGAAAATTAGACTTAGACACAGACTTTGCAAAATGGTTACAGCAGATAACCTTCTACCTTCTTGTCATTTAATGTAAAACATTAAGTTGTTTCTTTCTCTGTTAAAAAAACACTGCCAGTAACAGCTTTACTGTACTGGTGGCTACCTGTGTCTACCTGCCAGCATTTATCAACTGTTTGAACACACTTTTTCAACCGATTTCACTATTTACACTAAATTTATGAAGGACAACATTTCATTGACGGTAAACATATCAAATTTTACGATGAGTAACCAATATAGACAAGTTATTTGTTGCCATGGAGAAAGTCCCCGGAATTTGTTTAAAAAAAAAGAAAGCATGACTTTGTGAGTTGTTGAGTTGGGAGAAACTTTATAAACTTTATGAAATGACAAATTCTTAATTATTTGGGCCGACTTGTAAATTTGTTTTATTTTATTTCTGTTGGGTCTCATTTGGTCCTTGCAAACAGAAATTATGTAGCTATGTGTTTATTTGCATAAAGATATGAAAAAATGTTGACAGTTCTTTTTTTTTAAATGACTCTTGAAAGTAGATTCAACATGTCTTCCTAAATACTTTTTTAACATTAATATTATTTCATTAATTTAATAGTTTGCAAAACAAAAAAGGTGGTTCATCACTTCTTACCTGTGTGTGACTCTGGGCTGTGATTGGGCAGCATGACGGGGTGTTCTGGATGCTGATAGGCTAATGGAGCTGTGATGGCAGCGGGGCTGATGTTGCTGCTGGTTAGGTATGGACTGTTGTAGTGATGTGAGTTGTAATACGGAGAGTACTGACTCTGACTGTAGCTTGAGTACGCTGAAAACTCCTGTCAACATATAAACAATGATTTTAATTAGTCATTAAAATATGAACATTTTAATTCCAAATTTTAGAAAGTCAGCAATAAGGTTAATATTATACTGCTCTAAGAGTCGCTGAATTTGACATTTGTCAAAATGACTAATTTTATAATGCAAGTTACATTTTTTTCCTTACATAATGACTATATCCTATTGTGGGAACTCTTCAGACGTCTTGGCAGTAAAACTTCTTGCTGAAGTTACATTACTCACTTGTTGGGTAGGGTTGAATGGGGTTGAACTGGATATTGCATGGGTGCCTTGAAAAATTCCAGATGAAATACCACCACCTGAGAAGTGAAGATAAAGGTCAAACTTTCAGGTAATAATTACAATAACAATTACAAACCGTAAACTGGTGGGAGATTTGACTGCGTTCCACCTTGTATTGATGAATCAACAGTTCAGATATAATTTCAAAACACCTGATCTGATCTGCAAGACTGTGCAGTGGAAGTAATAAGCTGTAAACTTTGCCTCCTTCCTCCGGTGACAGCTCAGTGCTGCAGGGGCTGGGAGGGAGATTTATGTTTGACATAACAATACAGGTGGGAAAGTCTGCAGCTTCTCCGTCGCTGCTGCTGCTGCTGCTGCTGCTCGGGGAATCTTCTCAATTTGATCAAGCCAAGGCAGGAATGTCTTTCTCCAAGCTATTTCCTCCGACAGTAATGCTGCCTCACCCTGCATCATTCTGTCAAGTCTCTTCACACTGTACTGTTTGTTTGTCTGATTAATTATTTCTCCTGTAATGTTATTAATTCCACCCACAGCACTAGACAGACTAGACAGCATTACTAATTTTCATTCCATTCCTGCCGTTTGTCTGTTAGCTGGAAAATCTCAACAGATTACAAATAGCTGGCCATGGACCAAGGATGAACAGATGAACTTTTGACATGAACTGGGCAACAGAGTGCTTATTATTTGTCTTAACGGGTATATAACCTCTAAACGGTTTCATGTGAAAGAGCACATGAGCAGACAGAAAGTCATTTACACCTCCATTTTTTTTTTCAACCAACCAAAAACCCTCGGGGCAACAGAAAGCTCCTTACTGGTTTCCAATACAGTAATTTGGTGGTTAGTCATCAGTGAAAAGATACAGTGCTCACTGTGGTGACAACTTCACTGCTAACGGCTCTAAGAGGCTTTACTAATGTTGCATGCACATGCTCCTTGGTTGGTCCCATTTCCCAAGTTGGAAAGTTGTTTTTCTGACTGTTTTTGCAGGCCATATTGCGATAATGATAACATTTCAATTAATTGTGCAACCCAGATGGGCTGGACCGCAATAACACAGCTCCAACCATGATCACGACTGTGCAGACTCTGGCTCCTTATTTTGGCTTAATTTTTACACAGTGAGAGGAAGTGGCGATCCTTCGTCCATCTTTATTCAAAGTCTACGGTGTGGACAAAAGCGGTGGACCAACCAACTGAGCAAGAAACTGATAATGACACTACGTATCACTGGTAAAAATGCTTCTCAGTAGCCACAGATTGAGCACACACAGTATATCTAATGGCTCACTTCAGGCAAAATAATAAACACTCAATGTCACTCAGTGTCAGCTGGGATTCTCAGGAAGCCTTGAACTGATCTACAAGAGTAAACTCTGGACATCTAACAGCACTTTGTTACTGACAAGACAACTTGACAGTTGCATAGTTACAGATAATTGTGTGCACTGCAATTAAAGTATCTGTATCCAAATATAAAACAGGTCAAATAACATTTGCAAATAACTGTTTTGTTTCCAAGTGTTTACTGAATGGGTGGTTTTTGTTAAGTACAGAAGGAATATATAATTAATAGCGTGTAACTTAAGTACTCAGATGGTTTGAAGTTGATTTAGTATTCATTTCTATGTTTGTTTTGACTGTTATCCTTACAAGAGGTTCACCCTCTGGGGATAATAAGAATGTACTCTCCTCTCCTGTGACATGACCTGAACAGTCCCTGGTACGTTTTTGAATATTCACTTCCTCATGGCTACCTTCCATCATTCCTTCAGTCCATTGCCGCTCTCTCTCGCTCCCCATTTCTTCTTCTTCTCTTCCTCTCCACAGTGCATGACAAACAGGAGAATAATGACTCAATGGAAGAACCACAGTGAAACCTCCCCGGACAACACAACAATCTTCAAAGTGACTGAAGGAAAAATACAGGAGGTCTCTGGAGTAAACACAAAAAGGCTCCCATAGTCCCCATTTGGTTTCAGTTGTACACACAGTGTACAGTACGTGTTTCGATGGTCTTTTGTGGTGTGTGTGTGTCTGTGTGTGCGTGCTTGTGTATTGTGTACAGTATAATGGATGACATGGAAACATTCTGAAATTCTACAAACATTTGGTTGTTGTGGCAGTTTATTACCGTTTGAAGTTTTCAGTTAATGATTTATGCATAAAAATATTCAAACAAATTTATTTTGTTTGGGAACAGTGTCTCTCAAACTCAAACTACACTCTGTTAACAAAAAAACCTTTTTGTCGTGCTCCAGCAGAGCACAGTCATGTCAAGGCTTTGCAGTTTGTTAGAGGTTTCATCAAAAGTGTGTTTACATGAATATTTACATTCCTGCATAATGTCTGACATCTGAATATTCTCTTAAAGAGGAAGTGATATGGAAAACTAGACATTCACATCCAAAACTAAAGACCGTCCTAGAACAGAGGCACAGATTAAAACCCCTCATGTAAAACTACTAGTTGTCATGGCAACTAACTAACTAAGCAAACTGAATCTGAATGATTGCTTACTCTGGAAAAAGCAAGCAAGTGGATTTGGAGTATTTTGTCAAACTGCTACTCTAAGGTCAAAAACAAACTGTCATGCTCAATAATTTTGTAGTTCCTTAGAGACTACTAAGTATTATATTCCAACCTTTTGATAATTCAGTGTCTGAATCAGGCTGCTACTGGATATGGTCTTTACATGTGGTATTAAGAAAAGTTCAGGTCAGCAATACTGACAAACAATTCTGTTGTCATGTTAAATGTTAATTTTAGTCTATTACAACCTCAGACTCATTTTCAGAACTCTCATTTCTATAAGTTAGGATTAAAAAAATAAATACTTTATTTAGAGGTAAAACTGTGAGTGAGTGACTAAATGTTGGCAATTATCACTCAATACTCACTAAATGTATGTCACAATAATTAAAACTTATTACAACTTTGACTTAGTGTACGATATATAGATATGACCTCAATAATTTTTGCTGACCTAAATACTGCTCGTTTACATTTTCAAACATGAGAATGTCATCAACACTTCAACCAACATGATGTCGGAATAAACATCAGAGTTTTACCTCTGAGTCAATTTTATTTATTGTTTTGGTTGTGTGGTTTTATTTTATTTATGTTTTATTTATTCAGAGTATTCTTAAGAATAGAATTAAGTACTTGCATTATTATGCTTTTATATTATCATTATGTCAGAAGCAAAAAATGACAATATTTTAATTTATTACAGTTCTTTCTGAGACAATATATCATCCACCAAAGATAGTTATTGTGACAGGCGTAACTGTGAGAGTTACAACAAATAGCAAATTAGACCACAAAGTCATTCTGTAACCTATGATGTATGCTTACAATGAACATTTTGTTTAGTAATTTTACTGTTTATCTTAAGTTTCTTTTCCATATGAATAACTGTCACTAATACCACACTCTTATTTCTCATTCAGCTTTGACCTACCACTCTCTTTATTCATGCACACACTGTTCCTGATAACTGAGGGATTATTGCCAACTTTTTGAGTGCGCCGACTCCTGATTTTACTCACAAATAAAGTGGTCTAGACATTTTGACTAAACTGTTGACCTTTTGAAAACCTGTCTGTCGAAACACTGTTTCTCTCTCTCTCTGACTTTATTGTCGTTGTGTTCACCGATCTTGGACATTAACTTGGTGAGTATAATAGATAAAACTTAACTCCAAACCTACACTACGAGAATAAGATCCAAATTGTAATAAACTGGATTTATCTTTTCACAAACTCCAACTGTGGTATGATGTGCAGCTGTGAGAATGAAATCATTTGTGGTGAAACAAACCTTGGGAAAGAATATGCCATCAGTGGTTTTCCTTGACATTAGTTCACACCAGTGTGACACTAAACTAGGGGGAAACTATTTCTTTAAAGAGTAATTCGATGGGATTTGAACCTATTGGCCCAATATAATATAGGGATTGCTATTAGTAGAATACTGAGTATTTCAAAAATCTGGGATGTACAGTAAAGTATGTCGCAAATTGAAAAAAAAAAAAAAAAACTCATCTGTTTGCTGTTTAATCCTGTTTGTCTCTCCTTTGTCTCATCAATACAGTGGAAACAGGGTCATCATCATTCAGTCTGCAACTTTAAACCTCCTCACCCCTCCGTATAACGCACCTTAACCTCTCCCCTCTCACACACAAGGTCAATTTCACGCTGCTTTCAAAGCCATAAAGTCGCACTGAGCGAGTCATGCTTTGGGCGCCGGACGACTGAGGAATGTGTACAGCACAGATACACACACACACACACACAATCACAAACACACACATATACACAGCCGTGCGTGGGCAGAGAGCTGCACACACTGACAAGCATACCACATTTGGATTTTCAGTTTTTGTTTTTCTGCAAAGACTCTCACCCCATCTCTTGTTCTCTCAATAACTCTTGTTTTGTTTTTTTTATCTTCCATCCTTTATTTCCCTTCCCCTCCATCTTTGTGTTTTCTAACTCTCACATTTTCCCTAACAGACACAAGCGCTTGCATGCTGTGTTGTTGGTCTGAGTGGAGAAAGGGGGCCTGACCCCGAGAAAAGAGGAGGGGTGGGGAGACGTTTGACGCCAGGAGTCCAGACCGCAGCTAATGGAGAACAGGTGTGGCCGAGAGAAGCTGAGGAAAAGAGGAGAGGAGAGGAGAGGAGAGGAGAGGAGAGGAGAGGAGAGGAGAGGAAAGGAAAAGATGGATGCTCCGTTCAGTAAGGTTGAAAACACAGGTTTGTGTACTGGTGTGCATCCAGACTGACCGTGTGTGTGTGAGTAGCTGTAGAGACTCTGACTGGGAGGAGTGCTGCTGAAGTTGGAGTAGCCGAGGAGTCCCGTCTGTCCTGGAGAGTGACTCAGGCCGTCTTCTGTTTTAATATCTAAGTATGGAGAGATGCCATGGAGAACAGAGGATGAATCTGGTTTCATTAAACTATGGCCGTTTATATAAAGCAGAAATGCATAATTAGATCAACTAACTTATGTCGCTTTTGTATCATAACACATTTCTGAGTGAAACAGGATTGGCAGGCTGGACAAAATGTTCAGAAGAAAAGTTAGAACAAAGTTATGTCTTTGCTTGTAAGTTGATTAGGCTAAAGAAGAAATATGTTATACATTTACTGTACTAAATCATAAGATGGCTGTGATATGTCATATGAGATTAAGGACACGTGCTAAGTTGAAATACTGTTTTCTACTACAACCACGCTACAGCCAGTATGTTTTCCTTTGTTAAAATTAATGCTGAATGTTTGCCAAATGAGTGTCTGTTTGAGTCACTTTCTGCAATAATAAAACAAATATGCACAACAAAAACAGCAAGAACAGAACAGAAGACAATGTAAACCAAGACTCACACCAACACCCATCTACTGCACATAAATAAACAAGCTCATCATCTGTGTATTCCTATCTGAGCGACTCACTCACTTCATCAACTCAAATCTTCCCCAACAAAACAGTCTGCAGATTGTGACCAATAGTTATGTCCACTCATCCTATCCTAAAACAAAACAAAAGCTCAACCAAGGTCTGACTACACTGACCACTCTTTTTTTTCTTTATGTCCACGATGGCTGTAATATTTCTCATCACATGACTTCAGATTCAGTTAGTTTATTCTTTCCATGGCTACTGTCTTTTCCATATTCAAATAATAACACATTTACATCCAGTGTAGTAGTCGTGTAGGAGAGTATGTCCGTTTTAAATATTTAAATATGGGAGTAGATGTTCATAACGGTTAGATTGAGCAATATGTTTTTTCTGGATGCTTCAAGTTTTCAAATTTTAGCGTGAAGCTTTGTCTATTTCTTGAAAGTGTGCACTTTCACCTCAAAAACCCTGACCACAATCTCCGAACTCAACATGTGTGTGCGTAACGCTTGCCAATCTCTTTCTGTAAAACAATGTGCTTGTTTCTTGTATGCATTACAAAACGGCTTGTTCCCTCCACAGTCCCTCCTGTGTCTCCCGTTTTTGTTTTGTAATGTCATACTTTTGTAATGCAACTGAGTTCATCTCCAGTTTGATCTTGATGTTGTTGTATTGTTATTGTGTCTTGCTGCTTTCATGACAAAAAGGAGGAAGTGAAACCTTTGGAGAAACAGACAGAGCTCCACTAACTTGCAGAATCAAATGTAAATAATCTGAGATTTAGCCTCACCAGCATATTACATTATTTGCTTTTGAGATGATTATCAAAACAATGCATGAATTCATATCACTGGATGTTTGTTTGTACTTACTATAAGATGGCATGCTGTAGCCCTGCGTGTGGTGAGTGTAAGGTGTGTATGGCCCTGTAGGCTGGAGGGCGGGGCTATACTGAGTCTGTCCATATGCAGCCATGACACTTCTCCTGGTCAGCTGATCGCAGAGAGGTAAGAAATAACAAAGAAAACTGTGAGGAAAAAGTCGGCTGTCAGAGACATGCAAACATGCTTCTTTCTTTTACAGACCAGCAGAATCAATGCCACAAACAGAAAAAAACAAAAACAAAACAAAACACAGAACTGGTTTGAATTTTTGGTACTTCTAGCATGAAACAACAACAAAAAACACAGTTGGATTTAATGAAAGGAAAAGAAAACTAAAGAGTATCTTTTACAGCTCTTGCTCAAATAAACATAAAATATTTAACATCACACAGTTTAAGGCTCAGTCACAATGATAGGTTGTGGCAGTCCACTCTTGATTTCAATCAACATTCATTAAAAGTACCAAAAGCTACTGTAGGTTTTATTCTTGTAGTTATAAATACAAAGAAGAGAAGACTATTGGGACTAGGCATGAGGAAAAAAATAAGAAGAGAAGGATTTTTAATTTTTTTTTTACATTTCTAGAGTAAAGTCAAAATGTTGAGAATAAAGTTGTAAGAGAAATCAGAAAAAAGAAATCAGTGGAGGATAATATTTTTATTATTTATTTTGCGTTTTGAGAATAAAGTTGGAATACCTTTTCCATACCGACTTCATACCTGGTACTAATACTGAAAGTTCCACTTTATTCTCGACATTTCAAAATTATTATCAAAGGGCAACCACCCCACCCTCCAAAAAACCCCCCCCAAACCCCCAAAACAAACAAACAAATAGCCCAAATACTCTGCTGTGCACAAAGACTGCTATGCCTTTAATTTCAGCGACAAATGTCATGAAAAACTCACCTGCAGCTGGTGCAATGAGTTTGAAATAGATAGCAAGAAGCCCTGTGAAGAAACAACAGGATCTTTTAGAAAATTAACAGTGAAATCATTTAGGAAATGAACAATGTGATTTAAATAAGTTCAAACTTTAACAAATAGAATTGAAGTTAAACACTTCTTGCTTATTAGTATGCCACCAAATTCACTTTTTTCAAGGTTTTTCCATAATTATGTTACATACAATTCCAGACAAAGTTCATAATGCAGGAGGAAACTCAAATTCCAACAAAAATGTGACAAAATTTCACACAAAAAAATTAAATGGTTGTCAATTTTGAATACTTCTAAATACTACAAATATTTCACCTATCAAATCTTATTAACAATCTTCAAACTTGGTATTGATAGTCGAATAAAAAAAAACTAATAAATGATCCTTTTACTCTCAAATATAAGGGAGTGATACTTTGAATATAGTCATACATAATTTAACTTAGATGTTGTTGTGCTTAACACATTAACTGTCTCTAAAAGAGTTAGGTTCCTCATTGTCATGTCATAGCCTTCTTATTCTTATCTTTTAATAAAATCATGTATCTAAATCTAAAATTTTCTGCCATAAGTGTATCGAAAATGGTTTTAAATATCAATATTTTTTAAAGGTTGCATTTAAGTTAGAAACTCCTGAGATGTGACAACACCAGTGTGCAGTTCTTAAGGCCAGTTGATCATTATGCAGGAGTTTGTTTTAAGAGTTTATAATCTGTTAGCTGACTTCACAGGCAAACTGGATTTACTGAAGCCAGCAGCCACTTTTCATCTTTCAGCACTTCAGTCTTTTCTTTGTAGTTTCCCCCTCTCACCTGCCTCTGTAGAGAGACCTTTATCCTCTTTATCCCGTCACACTGCTGTTAGTCAGGTTTGTCTCGAGCCGTCAACTGTCCTGTGGAAACAATAGCAAACAGACTCCATCAGGACACAGGTATGCAGGTGACTGACACATGGCGACGTGCCCCGGGCCTGTTGCGGTCGGAGGACGAGGGAGGAGGGAATATTTTCTATATGCACACAGTTCAAGAGGTGAAAATAGGTTTACAGATACACACACACAGAGAGAGAACAAGATAAATGTAGTGTTGATGTGAAGAGTGTGCTCATTAGAGAGTCTGACGGCCAAATGATGAGTTACAACAACCTGACAGGTAAGACTGTTTCTAGGGAAGATGTTATATAATGATTCACAGTGCCACAGCTGACTCACTCTGCTGTTTGGCACCGCTGCCATGCATACTGTGTCTCTACCTACTCAGAGGAAATAAATCAGAAAAGAAAGAAGGCAGTGATCCAAATTAAAAATAAAAACTGTGCGGGGAATTCTTAGTTCAGCAGAATTTCTCATGTATGATGAGAGACATGATGACACAATAGAGTTTTGCAAGACAGGAGAGAATGATAGGATGACAGGATGAGACAGGAGAGATTTTGCAACATGATTGTTCTCTGTTTTCTTTCCTCTGTATTTCTCTGGTTGTATTAGGTTGGTTTAATCCCAATGATGAATCGATACCAACTGTCCATAACAAGGTTATTATAGCTATGTGATTAAAGTGATTAAACTAAAAACTGAAACTAGATGTGAAAAAACATTCTCAAAATCAACTGAACTGGCTAAACTAAAATAAAAAATATAAAGGAAATGTCTTTAGTTTTAGGATTTGTCAATTTTGGTCAAATTTGTCAACACAAGCATGAGGAGTGGCCAATACCCCCCAAAATATAATTTAAAAACATAACTAGATTAAAACATTTTCAAACAATACAAACTAAACCAAAAAGGGCAAACACACTCTGAAAAGTAACCAATGCTAAAGTGAATTGAAAACAAACAAAGAAACAAAAGAAACAAAATTTAAATATAAACTAATTTACAAATACAAAACTAACTGTTGTCCATACTTGTCAACGATGAGGGACAAACAAGAAAAATTATAAAGGTTAAGCCTTGTGTGAAGCAAACTAAATTACGAGAGTTACAGATTGAATGCCAGGGTCTGTTTTTTTGCCTTTTGCTTTCTGTGGACGTTCATGCTGCAGCTACATGAGCTTAGTTTTGGTGTCATACGGGAAGCTGGTTCTTCTCTGTGATCCTGACTGGTATACGTGTGTGCGTTTGTGTCGCTGCTGTATGTAAATTTACTCGATAAGCACACCTTGAAAATAATGATAGTTGCTGCATGTGAAGAAGAAATAGTCTGCAGGAAATCATGTGTTGCTACCAGGTAGAATCCACTGAGCACAATGTGGCTAATTTGATTTATCTAGAGATAACATGCAGATTTTCCCTCCAACGACCACGTAATAGGTAGTTTCTTTGGTTTACTTCAGCATACTGCTTTATAGCAATACTGGATTTATAAATTTAGGAATAAATGTGATGAAATATATTGATTTATTGGGTAAGTAATTCACTGAATCAATCATAAAGAGACCCATTTGGCCATTGTGTTTTTATTAGGATTTCCAGAAAATTAATCTCCATTGTTATATAGAATTGTCTTCTACTATATATTGCTCACCCCATTAACAGAAGTAATAGAAGAATGAAAAGTGAGAGAGAAAAGGGTGAAAAGAAGAGAGGGAAGGGGAGGTCCTGGTTCAGTGAGCTGGATGAATTAGTCTGAGCAGGAAGCTGAACGAGGTCAACTCACACAAGGTACCAAAATTCTGGTATTGTTTCAACTCTAAAGTATATTCTGAAGCCAGATGTACTGTGGGCAACTTAAGTTGTACTGGGAAACTACCAGTTAAAACTGTCATCTACACTATGTGGCCACACACTGAAGTGTGTGGACATCGCTCTTTGCTTTTTTGTGGTTTGGCCTCTTATTACTATTATTATTATTATTATTTTAAAGGGAAATCATAATTCTAGAGCATGCAACAATATTTCAAACCATAGTGTGTGGCAGCAGGTTGCAGAAACCTGCAAACCCTCCCCTGTTTCAGTTTGCACAAAAAGAATTTAAGATGGTTTTCTGGGTCTGGTGTGAAAGAACTGAACAGGGCATTGACCTCAACCCCATCTGACACCTTTAGGATGAATTGAAATGCAGCCTGTGAGCCACGAAGGCCTTATCTGCAAACGTCACTGATGCTCTTGGGGATGAATAGGAGTGAATCCCTGCAGTCAGTTTCCAAAAAAAAAAAATCATATGGAAAGCCTTCCCAGACGAGCGGAGACTGGTAGCAAAAAATGAAAGCCCATGGTTTTTAAATGAGATGTTCAGCAATCACATGTGGGTGTTATATTCAAGTGTTGTACTGTCCGCATACTTTTGGTCATGTAGTGTATGAGAACGTAAAAGAGGCTGAGAACAGCAACAAAAGCATAAAATTACCTGCTTTTGCCTCAACTTGACCACTGCTCTTACTTATTTGTGCTATCTAACAATGCACGACAAGCTGAAATATTTTATCAGTTTAATCTCTGTCTTTCTCCTTCTGTCTCTTTCTGTCTGTCTGTCTCTCTTTGCCTCTGGGCCATTCCAATCTGGCAAAGCTGCAGCTAACTGCCTGACCCCTGACCTCGCTGACAACACAACGACAGAGACAGATGACAGTCATGAATTATAAGGGCAGCGGGGTTTTACAGCAGCGGGGAGATGAAGGCGGGAGAGAAAAAGTAAAAGCTGTCTGAGAAAAAGAGACTGAAACTGTGACAGTCTGCTGATCAACAGAAGCTTCACAAAACCTGAGACAACCCGCAGAGTATTTTGTGTGGTTCTCACGTCATCGACAACAACATCTTTGACAGAATCTCAGAGAAAACAAATGTTAGGTTATGTTATGTGAGCTCCAGCTGATGGAGCCGCCCCCCTGGCTTTAAAAACACCCGCGACTGCTCACAGTGTTTTCTGAATAAATAAAAGTATTGACCATGAAGCTGCCACAAAGAGTTTACAGCCAAAAATCCACCTGCACATCTGTGTTACTGACCATAAAATAAACATAAATAGAATATACTGTAAATGTGATTAACTTTATAGCCTTCTGTAATGTGAAAAGACAAGTGCAAAAACAAAATACAAATTGGAGATATTTCTTTTTTAATTTGTACCACGTGTACATAAGGGCTATTATAATTAAAGGAGTAACGTGTAAAATATAGCCACCTATCACAGGTAACTCCAAACACATAGGGGGCAGTATATCACCAGAGTACCCACTTACTGCTGCTCACTATACTCTTGCTGTCTATCTTGGTGGTAGCTAGCCTCCTTGCTGTCATTAGACCATGGATAACTAGGCTTGGCTGCCTCTCAGTAAACATGGCTGGACCGGGACTGAAGACGGCAATCAGGGTTTTGAGATTTATTCTGAACCGAATCAGAGTTGATGATATTTGAGCAGTGGGAAGTCAAACCAAGACGTTTTTGGTGAGTTTTGTTTTGTTTCTATTGAGTCTGAAGTGCATTTTACGAACAAGCTCATCTTTGTTCTGTAAAAGTGAGAAACTTGAATTCAGAAGGTGCACGATATATTACGGACAATAGTTGTAAGACTAGTTCCTTTCTTGACATTTTGTGAGTTTATTTTGTTTATTTATTAGATTAAAAAAGCAATAAGCGCTTGTGCAAACTCACCTCTCACATACATTTCCCACACTAAGGAGGGACCATACTATCGCCTCTTGGGGCCCTAAGTGGCGTTACTAGGCAGGGCCAGGGCTAACTGGTTACCAGGGCTAACTGGTTACCATGGTAACTTCAGTAGATATCTCTGCAGCACAGCACATAAACATCTTTGACATAATATCAGAGTTGGGAGGGTTAATTTAAAAAAGTATGACAGTACAGTTACTAATTACCTGTTGCATGTAGTCAGTGGCCTACTCCAAGTATTAAAATACTAAAGTAATGTAATTTGATTACTTTCCATTACTTTTGTTTTACCTCAGTATAAAATATGATGAAATAGTTTAGCCTAATATGATGTTTTATGTTCATTGTTAGGTTTATTAGTCCAGCTATTCCTTCCTTTGTTAGGCATAATTGGTTGATTGATTGGTTGAAGGATTGATTAGGAAAGTAAGAAATTTCCACCCAATGAGCATTTTTTCTCTAGAGGCCATGTGAATAATTTGATTTAGTTGGTTTCACTTGAGTCAGTGTGGTGTGTGCACTGCACATGGCAGTATATCGTTATTTATTTTAAAATGCAATTTAGAATTGCAATCCTGCTAAGTAATCCCCATTTTCACTGATTGTGTCTTTAATCAAATTACATCTTTTTTTTTTATCTTTAAATGTCATGGAATACAGTTACCTTAATTGTATCTAGATTATGTACTTCTGTTACATGTAATCCACTACTCCCCAAGCCTGCATGTCATACAGTAACTGTTAACTTCATCACATTCTGTTAATAATGTTTTTTTAATTTTAAATTAAGATTATGGCTGTATCTCACACACTGCACCTTTGAACTTCAGCTCAGTTTAATCTAAACCATGTGTTCATGTTTATCATTGGTTGTCTATGATTTTCCACTTCAGAAATGAGCTTTGAGACCTTGTAGTCATCAGAGACCCTGATCTGACCTTTATCACAGGCAGACTGTGAAGCTCCAGAGAGTGACACTGATCTTGCAGCACAGAGGAAAGTGCTGTTGTGCTTTGCATTTCCTAGTACTTTCCAGGGATCAAAAGTGAAAGCGACGCCTGTTCAGAGTCCTCTTGACTTCAGCTGCATCCCTACAACAGTCCTGTATGCACGCACACATGCACATACACACAAACACAAAAACTGTGTGTGATAGCGAAGGCACTTCCTGGTTCAGGGTGAGGCCTGGGAGGAGGGCGCACAAGGCCATGGGAACCGCGGGACACCGGAGGGAAGATGAGCGGAGCTCAGCAGAGATGTGGAGGGCCGAGGGCTGAAACTAAAGCTAAAACAAACCCAGCAGGGCCACAGGGGGCCACAGGGCCACAAGGCCAGTCCCACCAGCTTCACCTGGGTCCCAGGGTTCTGCTCGACCACTGCTTCTTTCACGGATATCAAGTTCTGGCCTTTGAGCTGATGGATTACATCACAGGATGGTGTATTGTGCTTTAAGTTGAAATGTCATTTGATACAGTCAAAGAAATACACTTTAGTTGTGCAGATTTACCTGTTGTTCAACTGAGCTGTTGAGTGAAGGAACGATGACAGATGTGAAATTGATCCATATGTAACAATTAGCTTCATTTCTCAGGAGGGCGGCACGCTCAAAACAAGATAGTTCATCCAAACATATCTATGGGCAATCTGAGGGTGTTTATATCTGAAAAGTTCAGATATGATCAAGACGTGAAAGACGTAACAATCATTCAAATGAGGATGACAGCGCAACACTTGCAAGCGATAATCATTTCCAGTTAAGGGTGTGTACTGTTTATCTTATTTACACTCATCAGAAAATTTATTTAGTTGAAGTATTATACCAGCTGTCTGGGGGTGTGTGTGTGGTTAGACATGAGTTTGCAGTGTCAATATGTGTACTGTATCAGTGTCTGAGTCTGGATATGACATGTGAGGGTCCACTCACACTCTGTGGTGACCCTCTGATGTTTTTTTTGACCTTTTATTGAAACGCTGTGGTTCTCAACCAACTGCTCGACAAGGTGACTTGCTGGTCTGTAATCGTGCCATATGGGACCCCACCTGGAGCCCTCAATTTGGACAGTCAATTTGCCAAAGTGCCTGAGGGCAAAAGTAGGGGGTTGATTCACTGCTGCACACAAACCCTCTCTCTCAGTGGCTGATAAAAGACACAGAACAAGGGCCCAGTATTTGTGTGACTTCTTGGTCGGTGCCATCTGCCACCAACTGCCCTCTTTAACCATTTTTGGCACACCGCTGACAGTCCAACAGGGCAGTAAAAAAGCAAAAGTATACTTTTATTTTAGTATCAGTATTACTTTTAGAATTATAGTTAAATGCTTTCATCTACATCCAGATTCAGAAATATAAACAGCACCTCCTAAGATAAATGACTATTATTACACAGCTTTGTTGTGTACTCCATTCTGATTGGTTATTCACAACATTCTATGGTCTGTTATTTCTGAATAGCACACCGCTTCTATGAAGAACAGACTATTGCTATGGACGCAGTTCTGATCATAGGCCAGAGAATTTAGCAGAAGCAATAAAATAATTGTTACATCAATATTTTGAGTCAAATTATAGTTTTTTTTTTAGTAAGTAGCTGTGTAACAAGTGGGATAATGTCCAGCAAGTGGGTCATTATTGCAAAATAGATGGTGACAGGCTGATGCAGATGACAAATACACACAAACACACAGTGTGTAATGTGTATGTAATGTGTCTGTGTACAGACCCAGGGATGGTGGATTATTAATTTTAAATTATTTATTATTCTACAGATTATTTTCTTGATTAATTAGTTAATTGGTTAATTTATCATTTTGATCTAAAATATGAGAAAATAATGAAAAATGTCCATCAGAATTTCCCAGAACTCAAGGTGATGTCTTCATATTGCTTGTTTGGTCTGAAAAACAGTTCAAAACTCAAATATACTGTATTCCTTTTTGCAATCTCAAAAGGCAAAGAAAAGTACTAAACTTTCATAGCTGAGTGGCTGGAACCAGGTTATGTTTGGCTTTTTCGTTAGAAAAATGATGTAAGTCAACCATCAAAATAGCTGTTGACTCATCTTTGACTTATCATTTTGGCTCCACAAAGAGTTGTCAAACATTTTCCACAAATTGGCATCAAGCTGGGTATGATCGTAATCATCACTCCAGCTGGCAGGTGATTGAACCTGTCTTTAATAAAAGAAGAGAGAAAGTTTTCTTTGGCAAACTTAAAGCTGGTGCGTTAGCTGTGCAGAGACAGAGGCTCAGAGGCTCAGACGTGCCGGTGGTCCGCTAACAGATGTTCAGCATTGATAATGTCAACCCACCACGACCTCAGCAACCAGAGAATTCATTAAGAGGCAAACACATTCCAAGTCCACATATTTCAGCATCGTATAGGATCATATATTGGGAGGACTTAGGCAAAGTGTGTTATCACTGCCAGTAATGTCACTATAAAAGATACTGGCCATATTCTGCTTGAGGTCCTATTTATGCTAATCTGTTTACACTGGACACACCACAACTCAGTGTTGTTCCCATGCCCAAATTAATTAACAGAATATTTCTGTTTACACACAGACAAAGGCCTCCATCAGCAGAAAACCTCAGCAGCAGTGGGTTACTTTTGATGTTAATCTCAACAGTAACCTGTCATGTTTGTGTTGACTCCACATACCAAGTCTGACATTTGCTGAGTCAAGAAAAAGCAAAAGATTTTTCCATGTCACCTGTCTGCCATCAGTGTTGCCCATATGAATAAGGTTTCACTCAGCTGCTATGCAAATGTTAAAGGGACAGTTCACCCCAAAACCACCAATACATTTTCCCCCTTACCTGTAGTGTTATTTAACAATCTATATTGCCAATATAATTATTACTTAATATCTCTTTCCAGAAATCATGACCCGGCCGTGCAAGATGATCCACAGACCTTGTTGTGGGCAGTTGCAAATTTTCTGTCTACCAAATTTCACTACAGAAGCATGCATCTACTCATGGGTGAAAGGCTTGTGCTTGTGAAAACACGGTATGTATAAAATAATGGTGTCCTCTTCTGAGTTGTGATCTAGATGGATGAATAACCTTACATGTTAGGGTTGGGTGGTTGGACGAATTTTTTTGTTGTGTGTGAATGAAGTCTTAATGAGCCAGTTAAGCTCATCATAATTCGGTAAAAGAGAGAAATTCAGAAGGTGTGTGGTTGTATTTTTTGACAACAATATTTTTCGACAAGTCGACAATGGATGGGATGATGATAGCCGGTTGGAAAATTTACATATCGCCAAATCCTACTACAGGTAGGAGGAAAACACACACTTTCGATTTTGGGGTGAACTGTCCCTTTAAACTAACTGAGCTATAATATTTACATCATCAACCAGAAATCTGTGTTAGCAATTAATCCTTTTATTGGCAGGTTTAACACTCCCAGGAGTCTCTGCAGCTTTTTCCTCATAAACCAATAACCAAAATGCGTGCGTGCGTGCGTGCACACGCACACACACACACACGCACACACACACACACACACACACACACACACACACACACACACACACACACCACTGTCTACATCAGTGGAGCTGAGGTGGAGAAGG
>JAJHUR010072323.1:0-16777 GCA_027495735.1 Lutjanus campechanus
ATTTTTTTTATTTATAAATGTTTTTCCTTTCACATGTCTCCCTATGGTGCTTTTTGTGTGAGAAGGCCTCATCATGTGCTTCAGTGGAACAGATTAGTGGCAAACAGCAGAGGGAGGCAGCTGTCACAGGCAGCTCTGTGCTACAGGTCTTAGTGAGAGATCATCACTTGTCACATATTATTATTAACAGACAAAAAGATTAATTATGTGAAAATGAGTTGCCATCTCCAGGTATGTTCAGGGCAATAACAATGTGTGTTAAACTATTACACAGATAGTGCAAGCCCAACTAGCCTACATTTAATTCTCATTTCAACCAATGAAACATAGCTTCTGCTGGACCAGGGCAAAAAACAAAACATCCAGACAAAAACATATAAAGCCCATGAGTGCATCAAAGTTTGAACTAGGGCTGCAATATATAATTACTTTCACTATCAAATAATCTGTAGATTATTTTCACAATTAATTGATTAATTGTTTAGTCAATGAAATATTAAAAACTTAAGGAAAATGCCCTCATTGTGCCCAAAGTGATGTCTTCAAATTACTTCTTTTGTCAAAGCAAAGGCCCAAGAGCCAAAGACTTTTTATTTACCATCATAAATGAAAAAGAACAGTAAATCCTTACATTTAAGAAGCTGGAACCAACAAATGAATGAATTAAACAATTGATCGACTATCAAAAGAGTTGGCAACTAATTTACTTTTGATCGATTAAACAATTAATCATTGCAGCTCTAATTTTAAATCAAATAAAGTTGGCAGAGTATAAAGATAAGTATACCGACAGCATACCATATACAAGTTAGCAATACACTTTAAAAAGCTTTTAATTGTGAATGAATAGGTTTGTTTTAGCTGAGCTGGCTAAGAATACAGGGTGGCTGTGAGATGTTCAGCCTTTTTTGTGAGATGCAAATTTGGGCTAAATTAAAGTCGTGGTTCCAATCTAAACTCCCAGTGTAAGAATAATCCCGGCTACTAACCTCACAGAAGAACTCATTCCCTCTCAGTCCACAAAACCAGGATATCCAGGACACCTCCTCTGAGCTGCTCATCCTCCTGTCAGACCAAAACATACTCCAGGGTTCATTTTACGTCCTCTGAGGTTGGCAAAAAGGCTAAACACGGCAGTTCAATTCCTAGAGATGTAAACTTTACAAACATATTTCACATTTTTTCCAACATATGTGCGACAGACTAAAGCTGTTATCTCGGGTACTTTAAACAAAAGTATATTTTTTATTGTAGATAATATGCAATTTGTCTTACGTGTGCGTCTCTAACGTGCTACCTACGTTAGCTCTTGATTAGCTTCAAGCTAGCTAGCTTGCTAGCGTTCTTTAGCATTAACACGTATAATACAGATACTGTGGAAATGTATTATTGTAACTGCATTATGTTTTTGGAGGTACTGTCTCCTGTATGCATATAAGTGATTACAGAAAGTCACTTTACTCACCTTCTCTGTATTGGTTAACGCATCAACTTGCAAGCTTAGCTAGTTTATCCTCGCTCCCTGATGACTAATACGTTTTCCGGTTACCGGAGTTTTCAAAATAAAGTTCCTCATGACGCATGTCCTCAGATGTCACCACAGGTAAAGTTCCCTTTCCTAGATGTATTTTTTGGTTTATTTATTTAGTCTTCTTCCAAAACAAATCAACATTATACATCAATTTGATTATATTACTTGCGAAATCACATATTCATAAATATAAATTTTCCAAGCTTTAAAAAAAGTTTTGAAAATAAATTCAAGCAATACATTAAATCAATCCTATACTCTAAAAATAAAAGAGCTACCAAAATCTTTCATTCATGTACCTATGTAACATTTTTATGAGCTGATTAATGATTTCTGACAGTACTCTGATCCCTTGGCAGTATCAGCTGGTGTATTTTCAATATATTTACATTGCTATTTCAGTTCAAAAAGTTAATGAGTATGAAATGTGTTTCATTTTACATTTTAGTATGAACAGGAACAAAATTCAATTTTCTTTCCATTCACTCTTTAATGAATTTTCAACAGGACTAGTACAGAACTGGTAACAGAATTTCTTATTGTTGTGTGATGTTTATGGCTTCTTAGACAAGTTTGAACATGAACTCATATATTAACTCATATGTTGTAAAATGATGGCCTACACCTTATATAAAACACAGTGATATTCCCGTATTTTTTATAGAAACATTTAACAATATTTTGTCTGACATGATAATGACCACTTCCATCCATGGGCTATGTATTTAACTTAACAGCTAAAGCAACATCTTAAAAAGTAGGCTCACATACAAAGCATTTGGTTGCATATAATGTGGGAAACCTGTACTATGGTCATAATCACAAGAGACAGAATGCACAAACATTTTATGTAGATTCCATCACTTCATAAAAATTGCACATTTTTCAATAGGTCTGATGTATTTTCCTATTGACATGCAATTTAAAACATTTCGCTGATGTTTCAATCTGGAAAAAAGTTCACATAAACAGCCAGTCCCTGCTGGGATGGAGAGCTCCATCAGGGCAGATCTGAAAAGGTTTTGCGAGGAGGTGGAGCCACATCTTTGGACTCCTGCTCCTTTCCCATGCCTTCAAACATCAAGATCCTTAAATGAAGAAAATCAAATGTCAGCTGCTATACAAGACATCACCGTAAACTTCAAGTAGTATAGAGAGTACTTTTTTCTTTATTTTTCCTCTACTTTTTTTTTTACACTAAACAATCACCAGACATCTTGTTCAACTAATGTTTTACATTTAACCAATATTTGTATTTGTCATCAGCATTATTAGTAGCTTTCTACAAGCACCAGTTTATTCTTTAATCATTTGGGCAATGCCCCCCTAACCCTAACTTTCCTGTGACCCAACTTTGGGTCTCCACCATTTCTTTGGATTACCCAGTATGTACTCACAGTTTTAAAATTGCATTTCTCTTTCCCAGCATCATATTCAGGAAGTCATGGTAGCTGATAGTGTCTTTCGATGTCCCTCCAACCACCTCTGACATCATCTTTTTCAGCTCTAAGTGAGTCTTGGCCAAGCCGAGTTTTTCCAGCATCCGTTTTAACCCCATCATATCTATAAAATTGATAATGACAGAAGGAAGTAAAAAGAAATTATATCTGTAATCTCTGAAGACAACTTTGGTTATGAGTCACAACAGAAAACAACAGTTAATTTTACCTATTTCTCCTTTGTCGTTTAGATCAAACTCCATGTATTTCTCTGTAATTCAAACAAATGTCATTTTAGTTCATACTTTGTGACATAGCACTAAATGATAAAACAATTCACAAAATAAAGCAAACACTCACTTTTAAACATTTCAAGCTTTGAGCTAAGGTCTTCTTCTTCTGCATACTGGGGATCTGAGAGGAAAGCCTAGGGGAGTGATAAATAAATAATACCAATAAGTCAGTTATTGTTATCATACAGGTGTCATATGTATCTTTGCCAAAAGAAATCGACTCACCTCATTGATAGAGACCAACTTTTCTTCCTGCTGAGCTTTGAGAAACCCAAATGCTTTACCTCCTGTGGGAAACAAATCACAGAAGTCCTACAAATCAATCATTAAATAAACACAAAATACAGTCTTTCATTAACATAGCAGAAGAAGGCAAACTAACCTTGAGCTTTGCTGTCCATTTCTATGCACAGCGCGTGGAACCTGTCAGACCAACACTGAGACTGTGAATAGCTATGGTGGCGTTTTTTGTAAATGAGCCACAAGAGGAAGTGAAGTGACAAAGTTTCAGCAAGCATTAGGTTCCTCTGTTATATTTAAGGCTGCAGCAAACAGAGGTCAACTGGAGGATGCTCATCATCGTAACATTCACACACAGTCTGAATTTCACCAGTGGGGAAAAGCCCTGCTCTATTGCACAACGTGAGAGATTTACAAATAATGCAGGACACCTGCTGTGTAATGGCCAGAATGGGCTCATTCAAATTTACAAGTTCTGATACAATCAATGCATGAAAGTTACGCCTCTCTGCCAATTTGAAAATGAGTTGACATATTATTTAAGGAAGGAAGAGTGATGCAGCAAAGTGAACTGTGACTTTGAAAATAGAGAACAAAGCACATACACTGCAAAATAATCTGCTTATAAGGCATGTTTGGGGGGAAAATGCATATTTTAGGAAACTTTCACTGAGAATTATGTTCTCTTTTTCAGTAAAGCCCCAAACTCACAACACCCATTTGCACCATGGAAGATGCCCAGTACAGTCACAGTCAAGCTCTGCCGGCCATAGCGCAGAGAAGTTGGAGTTTAAATGCCTGGCTCAAGCGTACCTTGGCGGTGGTAATGAGACAGGAGCAGGTGCTGCTCTTTTGCTCTCTCTGCTCACATTCAAATGTGAGCTCAAAAATAACGTCAGAGGCCATTTGTCAATTAGATGTAATGTTTTGTTTTTGCCACACGATGGCTCTAGGGGCCACACAATCAGGCAAACAGAGACAACCCTTATGTTTGCCTGTGCAGCAGGTAGTTTCATGTTGAGACTCTCATGTGACTCTGTGAACTGAAAATAGGTGGAGACAAAAAACCCTCTACAATTCAATAATCTTTTGTCTCTCCACTCAGCTACATGACACAGAAAATGGCACATTATTATCCACTAGGTGTCCTGTTTTTAGTTCTCTTAGCTGTCATATCAGAGTGCAGAGGTGAGGTCGCCAAATAATTTCTTCAGTTCAGACAATGTGTGCTTTTGTGTGCACAATCTAAAATACCTTGTACTCTGGGTCTTATTCTGTAACAGTTTTTAATCTTCTTTAAAAAAAAAAAAAAAACATTTTAAAGACGTCTCACCAGTGATTGACACTGTGCTACTCAAGAAGGATATATAGCTCTCCCTTGTTTTAATTCTTATGTGATGGATCTGAAGAGCTGCTACAGAGTCAAATGGATAAAGTGTGCCACGGATCTCAGCCAGATAAAGGTTATCCTCGCCAGGCCCAAAACACACAAGAGTCAGGATGCTTAAAGTGTAAAATGGGAGGCTGGTGGAAGTGGACATTGATGGAATTTCTCTTTTTTCTTTTAATTCTTTATTATTCAAACAACATTTCCATAAATTTCCATATGTTTGCTAATTAAACCACTTTGTAGACTATTTTTGCTATCTCCAGACCAAGTTAAATTGAAGTCTCTGTCACATTCTTTAGTACAAGTGAACACACAGTTCAAGGTGAGATTAACCCTTCCAGGCCCACACTCTGAGGTAACTGTAAAGACAAACATGATAGGTTTTAATTGCAGTGATGCCAAAAATAAAGTTTCACAATCCACACTTTGTTTGAACACTGGTACTCTCCAGCATGAAAAGTGAGCGCTTTGTTCATATGAAATGACACTGTTTGACCTTTATCACATGAGATATCACCTGCCACAGTCTCTTTACCCACAGACCACTTGGTGCTGTTGCTCACGCCAAGAGAGGAAGTGTCACTTCAAGAGAGTGACACAGACTCACCCACTGCAGCAAACACTTCCTCTGTACCATCTGGGGGAAAGAGACCACTGGTTACACTATTCCATCTTAAACCACATTTCCATATGCTAAAGTTCAGTACCTTTTACTGTTGCTGTGTAGCTGATGGTGGCTTTAACCGTGTCATTCTGAAACAGCTGGCATTTCCATTTTCTGTGATGGTCTCTCAGTTTTTTTTTTGTTGTTGTTGATGATCAGTTTAGAGAAGCAGTCAGGGGGATTTTCAAAGCGAAATCTATATACATTCAATGGGCCATTGTCTTCAGTACTCCAACTGATATGTATCCCTCTGTTGTTACAAAGGTTAGGTCCTTTATATCCTTTATATGTATTGAGGAAACACTGAAGCTCTATTGTGCCACCTGGAGGAGTTGAGCTCTCAACAACTGAATGAAAAAAAGAGAGATCATGTGACCACTGTGATAATGTCATTAGCCTTGATAAGAATTTGAGGAACTGGGACAACTCACTTACGGTCAAGAACCTGAGATGAAACACATGAATTGAGAGCACCACTCTCACAGATGAAAACTCGAGTATCATTGAGTTGCAAGTGATTAATCTGCAGAGAGCAGTCCTTCAGCAGGCCAAGCCTCAGGACGTTTAGAGCCGTCACGCTTCCAGCTGTCATCATAACTGATCTAAAATCTCCAGATGTCAGATGTCTTCTTGCAGATTTTCTTTATTGCTGCTAAATCATGTGTGAGCAGAAACCTTTCAAAACACATTTTTCAGGAAATGAGATTGAGGCAATTTATCTTTAATCTAAGACCAGCCCATGTTGAACTTGTCATGTTAATGCTGCAGCGTAACCCTCTAACACCAACATACAGTGACCTCCATGATGAATTATATTTTGTTACAGATCATATTTTTGGTGTTTAAATGCACCATCCTGTCTTCAACTTGTGCACAGTACAGTGCACTGTCACTGTTAATATAAATCCTGCTCAACTGTACTTGTGCCATGGAAAAAAATTTCAAATTCCTTGTATGTACACATATTTGGACAGTAAAGCTAATTCTGATTCTGATGGTCTACAAACCTGTGGCCACATACAGATGAACACTTCATGTGCATTAGCCCTTGTGCATTTTTCATGCAACATTTTTCTTTTTTCTATCACATGTGCAAACAATACCATCTAGTACTACCTCTTATTTCTGTTACATATTATCAGATGCCTATTAATTATGCAGATGTACAAGATGTACCTTTAAATCCAGTGATGAGGAGCAGGTCTGCTGAACATTTTCCACAGGAGGGAACTTTCACAGCACGTTCAGTGTTTGTCCACTGGGTGGTGCTGCCAGACTCTATGACAGATACGCTTGTTGTAAAATTACTTGACCAGTTTTAGTTCACTGTAAACATGCATGGAGACAATATATCTGCAGAGTAAAAAGATTTTTAGCATGTAATATGTTGTGAAGGGCAGAATTACACAAAAAGATTGTACATCCATTTAACTGGTCCTTGTGTACACCTGAGTACTGACAGATTCATACCAAGTATATGCTTTTCATATATAACCATTATATCATATTCTGTGGTAGATCTGGATCAAGATACAGATGAAAAATGCACATTTCCTTAAATTAAACAACATGTTTAGACAAATTCAAGTTTTAATTGATAGGCTCAATACAGGGAGCAATGGTTCAGTCTTGGTCCCATTCTTACTATTTACTTTGTTTTTTGTTTTTGTTTTCAATCAATAGCTTAACCATATTATGCATAAATTATTTTTTCAGAGAATTTTCAATTTCTTCCATACAATCTTTGCTTTGTAGCCATGTTTGAGGTGGGTATTTGCATTAAAACAGTGCTGAATGAAATATTTCACAATTTATCATGTTTCCAGCCTTGGTATTAGTCTAAGGGCTTAACATTGATGCTGGGAGAAAAGTTAGTCTGACCCATCAGTATTTTACCCACATGTGCCAATAACCTGCTTAACATGTAACAACTGAGATAAACTTCAAGGCTGTATACATAAGCTGTTATATGGAAAATGATGTAGCAAAATCAATCTGCCAATGAGCCATGTTTGAAAAAAAGCTGTTCTTTCACTTCACTTTCACTATTCACAGTTAAATGTGAGATCAGTGAATGACTGTGCAGTCATTCACTGACACTGAGGCAGTGTGCCTTTATGGCCATTTGTCAGTTTGATGTAATATTTTGTTCTTGGCACATGGTGGCTCTATTTACCACACAAGCTGGTACACAGAAAAAAAAAACAATTTGATTGAAAAGGGTTGTGCTGTAGGTAGTTTCATATTGACACTTTGGTGTGACTTGGAGAACTGAGAATAGGTGGTGACAAATTAAAAAAAAAAAACTCTTGAAGTCATTTATCTTTTGTCTGTCCACTTGGCTACATGACACAGAAAATGGCAGATTTTTATCAACCAGGTCTCCTGTTCTTGGTTGTTTTGATGGTCACATCAGAGTGCAGAGGTGAGTAGCTCACTGAATACTATCTTCACCATAAATCACTCAATGAATATTCTAAGTGTATTTATTTTTTTAATAGTATGTAGATGAAAGAAGTATGACTGTGACTCAACTCAAAAGTGACATATATAAACTATTATTACAAAGCCTTCAGCCAGAAATTTAGGCGTGATTTCTGACAGTGACCTAACTTTCAAGGAGCAGGTAAAGAGAGTTGTGCAGTCCTGCTTCCTTCAACTAAAAAATTTAGCTAAAATTAATACTTTTTTTCAAAATGTCATGCTTATTTAGAGGAGGTAATTTATGCTTTTTCTCTTTTTGACTTTTGAAACTCTTACCTTCTTCAGTCAAAAATCAAACTCACATCTCCAGCTTGTTCAGAATGCTGCAGCTAAAATTTTAATTAGCACTTAGAGACCACATCACCCCAGTTTTAGCACGTTTGCTACCAGTAAGGTTTAGAATTGATTTTAAGATTGAACGGGTTACTTTTAGAGCACTAAAACATCTAGCCCTAAGCTACAGTGCTGACCTTTTAACACTTTGTGAACTGGAGAGCAGCCTTAGATCCGCAGGTAAAGCATTTTTGGTTGCACTTGTGCTTTAAAATGACCTGCCAGGGGAAATTAGGCAAACAAAATCTGTTTCATCTTTAAAATACTCTCTAAAACCACACTTTTTAAGACTTTTATTTGAATTTTTCTCTATGCATTGCTATTTGTGAGTTTGGAATCACTAAAGGGTCTAACCTGTATTTCTTTTGTATTACCCTATACTCCAGTTTTTCATAATTCTTCATCACATTCCTAAACATTTTGTCATTTATTGTGAAATCTTTAATTTATTGCCTTACAGTTCATACACTGAATGCTTTACTGTAGGCTGTCTACAAACCCCTGTATATGCTCTGGGTCTGGTTCTAAAAATGATTCTAATCTATATTTTTTTATTATGATGCCTTAAAAGGAACTGAGATTGTGTCTGCTACCCAAGAAGAAGATGTAGCTCTCCCTTGTTTTAATACTAATGTGACGGATCTGAAGAGCTGCTACAGAGTCAAATGGATAAAGCAGGCCACAGATCCCAGTCTGATTAAGGTTATCCTCGCCAGGCCCAAAATGCACAAGATTCACGATGCTGAACGTGTGAAATGGGAGGCTGATGGAAAGGGACAAATGTGTCTTTTTCTGACAAAAGTGCAAAAATCTGATGAAGGACTGTACAGCTGTGAAATCTACCAAGGCTGGGACCGTACTTTTGTCAAAAACATATCTTTAAAAGTAAAAGGTAAGACATTTTATTCTCCTCATTCTCACTCTTTTAGAAATAAACAATGTATCACATCAGTCTCTCCTCTCTGTCAGAATGTAAAGGCCAAGCAGTGAAGATGACACCCAACACACCTGTGACCATGAAATGTCCAGTGGACATGACATCAGGACAAGGGCCCCAGAATGTCTCCTGGGTAGTGCTGAAAGGTGGCAACCCTGTACCTTTCAACCCTAAAAGGGCTGAAATTAATGGCACATCTTTAGTCATTCAGTCTGCAAATTCCAGTGACAGTGGTTGGTACAGATGTATGTACATGCTCGGACAAACTCAGCGTTGCTTTGACATCAATCTGCAGCTCAAAGGTAAGATTATAAACTATTTGATATCATTACTTATAACAAATGACAATATAAATAACTTCTATCTACCTTTTCTATTTCCTTTAAGAAGTGAAAAATGTTGTGGCCACAACAGTTAAAGGTATTGCAACAATTCATTTTGCTTTTTTAAAAATTATTTGTTATATTTAACATCTTGTTTAAGTAATCCCCTGTTAAATTTGGTTGTAATTACTTTTATTTGCCTCCTGTGTCCCCCAGCACTGACAAACACTGAGATTATTTTGAAAATCAGGGAGGAGGAGAGCACTGGAGCATCTATTGCAGCTGTGGCTTCAGTCATTATTGCTATCGTCATGGTTGCTGCACTGATAGGGTTCTTCATTTACCGCAGACGTAACAAGAGAAATGCACAGCAAGCCCAGAGGCACCCAGCAGGTTTGATCTGTCTAGAAGACACTTTTTAACTTCGACAGCAATGCAGTGTCTTAAAAATATCACAGCTTCATGTTCTCTTGTTGTTTATCAGGAACTCATATGGATTCTGATGATGGTTATGAGATTGTGGATCTTACATGTTCAGAGGGTGAGCATTGTTTTATTCTTTCACTACCTTCTCGAGTTCAGCCACAGTGACCTCTTCTGCTTTCTTTAGTGCCTCACCACTGAATTTTTTTTTACAATTCTTTTCTCAGATTCTTCAAACCAAAGATTCAACAGTCTACACCGCCAGTGTCAGGATGCAGAACTATGTACTTGTAAGTATTACCACTATTTTATAATCGTAACTACTATAATAAAATCACACTTAAATTCCTCTTAAATTCTGTTATTAAAATAGCCAGATAACAATTTTCTCTCCTTCATTGCAGTCCAGTATTAGTTATTCGCACTCTGCTCAAGAGAAGAGGATTTTCCATACCATCTAATCTGTATCACCTGCTTACATTTATGCAATATTTGAAAACATGTAACATCTACAAAACTGTAAAGTGTTTGAATTTGTATTATAAAGAACAACTGTTACATGTGCAACATAGAAAATGCTTCCCACTGTTTTTTCTTAGATTGTTGAAAAGACTTTACCATTACCTTTTCTGAATATATCTAATCATTTGTATGATTTTAAATGACATGGAGACACTTAATCATTCAATAAAATCATTTGTCCAATTTAAATAAATATCTTTAGGTATGATGAATAAGCATGATCATTTCTGTCTGCAGTGCTGGGGAAGCTACTTTAAAAGTTACCAATTACTTCACACTAGAATAAGTTGAATTACCATAAAACTTAGAAAAAGAAGTTCCAACTTTTTAAACTTGTAAAAAAAAAAAAGAAAAAGAAAAGAAAAGAAAAGAAAAAAAGAAAGAAAGAAAAGAAAAAAGGACAATGTAGATTTGATATGAAATTGTATGAAAATATAATACAAGTAAAAAATGGCAGCAAAAAATGCAACTTAATTACTGCAAGGAGTGCCCACTTGTCATAGACAGACCAACAACATACAATATCCTTTTCATGAGGGTATTGCACCAAGCAGGATCATTAGTTTCTATTCTAATGTTTGTGACTACTAAAATGTACATAAAATGTTCAACAACTTCTTGAACATGAATAGTTATTAATAAATAGCAATAATCAATGTTTATGACTAACTGTTCAGTTTTACAAAGTCATTCAAAACATGAGTGAGCTGAGAATCTCACCTCCTGGAGTATGCTTAAGACCTAAGCCTGTCCCAAACAAAACAATTCAATCTGGGATTTTCACGACAAAATTGCAAGGTATGTTATTTTTTTTGTTGTAAACAAATCTGTATTTGGTATTATCTGACCACAACTGAAACAATGAAGGAAAAAATATAGAACCTATGCATTTTATGCAGACCATTTAATCAACTCAAGCATTGATCTAAAAAAAAAAATGAGCCAGCTGTTTTTCTCATCAGTTTTGTAACATCTGATTTGTACAATCTTTACAGCTAAATAAAACAGCCTTACACATGCAATGTTTTAGACAGTAAGAACAGCTTGGACACTGGTCTAAACAATAGGCCTTTCATTTAACTTGTCAGAACAGGATGGCTGCCACTTGAACTACTTGAATCACTGTGCACTACCAGCAAACTACTGCAAAATGTGGTTAGACTACTAGGTGACATACATACCTGTAAGTCACTACACTCCTCAACACTGTGTCTGTTACAAATTATATTCCCTTTAAAAAAAAAAAACAGGTTTTGGGAAACCTTTAGTGTAGTGATGGTTCAAATTATTTATTAAGATTAAAATCTCCAGAAAAAAACAACTTTGATTTAGTTTCACTTTACAGGCTGTAATAAATGATAGAAATCATCTGTGGCGGCGGCTTCTTGTTTAGATTGCCTTTGCTGGTGTGGTTCCTCGTCCTGAATGGCCTCATAAACATGAGTCTGTGAAAAGAAACACTGTATTCACTACATCAGGATTAACTTGACAGGAAAATCGAAAGTGAAAATCAGAGATTTTTAGCACAATTATTTCTTCTTACCATTCCAATAACTGTCTGCTCATTTCCTGCAAAGAGGGAAGTGGGAAAACAGGGAGTCATTCAGTATTAATTTATTGCCATCAAAGCATTTAGAGTATTTGTATACAACAGTTGCACTGTAGGTTGGTTGTTCCTTAACCAGACGCAGTACCTGAATCCTCCTTGTGCTTTCTCTTCTTGTACACGTAGAGTCCTCCTGCAGCTGTACATACCAAGAGCCCCAGAGGAAGGGCTAGCCACACAAGTGTTTGCAGAGCTGTGGGCATTAAATTATCATTATTTTTACTCAGAAACAATGGTGCATTTTTCTATATATGCCTGTATAGGTAAAAAAAAAAAAAAAAATGACATGAGGCATACTTACAGTTACTGGTGAGCCACCTCTTTGATGCCATCATTTCACCTTCCCTATGCACCAAGCACATTAATTCATTTGATGTAAGGGAAGAAACTGGGAGAAACAGCTTTTTTATGAGAGTGTTATTCTCCTTCATTAAACCACTCTGCCAGCTATTTTGGCCACTTCCAGACCAAGATAAATTGTATGAGTCTTTTTCACATTCTTTAGCACAGGTGAGCACACAAGTCAAGGTGAGATTGTCTCCTCCTGGCCCGCTCTCTGAGGTAACTGTAAAGACAAACAAAACAGGAAATGTTGGTCACACTTTATTTTACAGTACACTAATAAGAAATAACAAGCTGCACTATGTATTTAATTAGACAAAAAATAGAAAAAATGTGTTTTTTGTTAGACCGTATTAGACTCTTTATTGGACTTTCTTAGTGGATCATTGGGGACACATTATAATACAACTGTACTGTAAACTATAGTGTATTGTTTTGCACCGTTAGACCCTTATTAGACTTAATCAGAAGGTAATTAGAAAGCCTAATAGCGGCCTAACAGTGGGAAACAATACACTTATGTTTGATTGTGTCCATAATTACCCTCTAAGAAAGGGTAACAGTGGGAAATGATACACTTTAGTTTACAGTACAGTTTTGTTGTGTGTAGTTGCCCTCTTAAAGTCTAATAAGGGTCTAATAAATGGTCTAATACTGTCTACTAAAGATAATTTTATTTCTAGTTTTTGTCTAATTTGATACAAAGTACAGCTTGTTATGTCTTATTAGTGTGCTGTAAAATAAAGTGTGGTCGACATGTGTTATTAACTGATGACAAAAGTGAAGCAGAATGATTCATGCTCTGTTTTGGTACTTTTGGAGTTTTAACACTCACCATCGAGGGTGTGCAGCCTGATTTTGTTGGTCTGGTTTTGCTGCAGACCAGTGGAGACTGAACACAGATAGTCTCCAGCATGCAGAGCACTCACTTTCCCTATGACCAGTGTTGAGTCTTTGTTAACATGAAATGAATCTGTTTGGCCTTTGATATCATCTGTCCTTTCTCCGACAGTCCACTCTACACTCCTGCCCACACTGAGAGAGGAAGTGTGACTACAAGAGAGTGACACTGACTCACCCACTGCAGCAAACACTTCCTCTATACCATCTGGGGGAAAGGGAACACAGGTTACACTTTGTACGTCTTAAACCACATTTCCATATGCTAAAGTTAAGTACCTTTTACTGTTGTTGTGTAGCTGATGGTGGCTTTAACCGTGTCATTCTGAAACAGCTGGCATTTCCATTTTCTGTGATGGTCTGTCAGTTTTTTATTGATGATCAGTTTAGAGAAGCAGTCAGAGGGATGTTCAAAGCAAAATCTATTTCCATTCAATGGGGCATTGTCTTCAGTACTCCAACTGATACGTATCCCTCTGTTGTTACAAAGGTTAGGTCCTTCATATCCTTTATATGTATTGAGGAAGCAATGAAGCTCTATTTTGCCATCTGGAGGATCTGGTTTCTCATCAACTGAATGAAACAAAAGAGCAAATTATGTAACCACTGTGCTACTGTCATTAGCCTTGATAAGAATTTGAGGTACTGGAACAACTCACTTACGGTCAAGAACCTGAAGTGAAACGCTTGAATTGAAAGCTCCACTCTCACAGGTGTAAACTCGAGCATCATCGAGTTTCAGGTGATTAATCTGCAGAGAGCAGTCCTTCAGCAGAACAAGCCTCGGGATGTTTGGAGCCGTTCCAGCCATCACTACAACTGATCTAATATCTCCAGCCATAGTCCAGTTAATAGAGGAGCAGGGTTCACTGGAGGGTATGCCACATGGCAAAGTAACGCTATCTCCTTGTAAGGCAAACATCATCACATGATCTGTGAGAAGACAGAGATACATTCAATTTTCTAAGTCATTCAGTCAAAAATCTAATATGGCAGATCAATATTCACTAATAGAGCTGAAAACTAAAGGTATTTTTTCCTGGTAGTATTTAGTTCAATTCATTTTAATGGAGAAAAAAAATTATATCAATACCTCATGCAGTACCTACCAAGGAATTTGCCTTGGACACATTTCAAAGTTTAAATAAACAAACAACAAAAAACACCAACAAACAAAAAAGTTAAAAGCAAAAATAAATACATAAATTAAATACAGAAAAATAATCAGAGATTTTAATGGTCCAAGCCATCAGGTACTGTTCAGTGACAGAATACTGAAGGTATGGAACTTTTTTGAGCCTCCATCTTAAACTGAATATTTATAACCACAGTTGATTCAGGCATATTTTTTTTTATAAACTTTAGCTTGAATTTGTTTTTGAAAACTACTGTACTGTAAGCATTTGGTTAACATTTTAATCTGTAGTTATCAACATTTATAAGTAAGGTCAAAAGTCTAGAAAAGTCAAAGAGTTATGAATTCACATAAAAAATAGAATAAAATAGATATACAACAGACTGACAAGAGAGCATTTTCTGTTATCCATAATTACCAGATGACTGAAGTCTAGTGGCTGTCGGTGTCAGAGAAAGAAGAAAGAGTGTTAACAGTGAAAAAGAAGCCATCCTTCTGCCTTCTTGTAGATTTTCTTGCATATTGCTAAATCATCTGGCAGCAGAAGCTTTTCAACATACATTTTCAGGAAATAAGAGTGAGGCAACTTATTTTCGGTTCATAACTAACACGTGAGAGGACACTCATCCTCAAGTGTTACAAATAAATGCTTCATGTGTTTTTTTCCATTGTGTGTTTTTAATGGAACATTCTCACACATGCAAATATCCACAAGAGGAAAGTTATTTCACTTGTGGCAGCATGTTCAGTGTTGATGCACTGGGTGGTGCTGCCAGACTCTATGACAGATATTATTCTTCATGTATCTACCAAGCTGTACACAAACCCCAGGTTCTGATTCAGGGTTTGATATGAATGCAGAGTATTTTCTGATTAATTGCCGATAAAATGTCAAAAAGTGTGAAAAATGGTCATGATTTCCCAGAGCCCAAAGTCTTCAAATGGCTTTTGTTCAACCAACAGCCCAAAACCCAAATACTCTTCATTTCCAATTATATAATGACAAAGAAAAACAGCAAATCCTCACATTTAAGAAGCTGGAAGCATGAACATGCTCAAAAAATGACCAAAACAATCAACTCATCATCAAAATAGTTGGCAGCTTATTTTCTTTTGGCCATCTACTCGATTAATCAACTAATGGTTCCAGCTCTAAGAATGCAGTTTGCTTTGCCTATACAAAATATGAAACAATTCATTGTATATATTTATAGGTCTGGTCTGTGTTTATACACTTTAGTGATGATCAAGTAAATAATTGAAATAAACCCATTTAAATCAGGATACACAACAGGCAAACAGACAGCAGTATTGATAAGAAAGGGTCATGTAAAAATGTTTAAAAATAATTTATTTGCATACAAATGCACAACTTTTTAAGCAACGAGTATAAGCAGCCTCTGTAGTTCAGGTATTAGTCACAGCTCTTGGCCGTGCTATAACTGTGTAGGACTTGACCTTGAGTACAACACTAGCAACTCCTCTCAGGTCGGGCAGAGAGGCCTCGCTCTCAGGAGGAACGAACTGAAAATCTCTCAGCAAGTAGGCAGTGAACAGAAAAAGCTCCATTCTGGCAACAGACTCCCCCAGGCAGAGCCGGGCACCCCCTCCGAAAGGGATCAGAGCACGGGTGGAGCCTCCACCTCCTTCCTGAAAGCGCTCTGTGAGAGAGAGAGAGAGAGAGAGAGAGAGAGAGAGAGAGAGAGAGAGAGAGAGAGAGAGAGAGAGAGAGAGAGAGAGAGAGACAGAGAGAGAGAGAGAGAAGCTACTTTATTTGAGATGTGCTGAGCCAAGTGAAAGGAATGTACTCCGCTCCACAGTTAGAGAGCACTACCTGGTTTGAAGCTGTACGGGTCAGTCCAAACTGCAGGGTCATGGTGAGCTCCAAACAGATTAGGAATGATGACTGTGTTCTTGGGGATGAAGTAGCCTGCAATACTAAAAATGCATGGGGTTTTTACATTTGCAATAATGTCAAGTAAAAACAGTGTTGGCAGATAATATGTTGTGGCAAAGCAGAACAGCACAAAGCCGTTTCTGCTTACAGACAGACATGATCCCAACATCACTCAAGCGTACTTATATTACATATATATAACCATAGTAGTAGGGGATTCTTTGCAGATCAGATCAAAGACACATTCTGTTGTTATGTTACTGGTTTGCTGGAATCTTTTTTTTTTGGGGGGGGGGGGGGGGGGGGGGGTGTGGTGTC
>JAJHUR010072323.1:16797-39882 GCA_027495735.1 Lutjanus campechanus
GGGGGGGGGGGGGGGGGGGGGTATTAGTACACAGGTGTCAGCAGCCACCACTGCTATTTGCATCCAGAGGGGAATAGCGAATTTGACTATTTACATCTGGCTATTTACACCTGGGTGTGTATAGCATAGCATGTCAGAGACTACTGACCACATGTCCATAGCCAACAAAGCTATTTGCACCAAGGGTGTAAATAGCGCGGTTGTATATCATTTCGCATGACAGAGACTGTCAACCACATCTTCACAGCCAACAATCCTATTTGCACCCAGGGTATATATACCCAAGAATGGCAGAGACTAGCACTCAAGTGTTCATATTTGACAATGATATTTACACCCAGGGGGTAACCCGTATAGCTTAGCTTTGCACGGACTAGCACCCACATGTCCATAGCTAACAATACGATTTGCACCCTGGGTTTAAATAGCCAAAGTGGATATTTACATCCAGGTGTATATAGCCAAGCATGACAGAGACTAGGACTGAGTCAACAATGCTATTTGCACTCAAATATCATTATTACTGAGAGAAAAGTGGGTTTGTGTTATACATGTTTATTTGCTCTGCATTGTACCAACCTGTACATGCTTAACATAATCTGATCTTGTAAACAAATTATTGCAGTCACTAATCTCCTTTGCAGTCTTTCATTATCACTGCATATTTTCTTTCAGCTGACCTGCTGTCTCTGATGGCTCTGTGTGGCACCGCCAGTGGGGCAACTGGCCTGAGTCTGAGCACCTCATGGATCAGAGAGCACAGGACAGGAAGTCTGTGTCTGTCACTGTACTTGGGGTATCGTCCCTCCAGCACTGTGCACAACTCCTCATACACCTTGGTCTGCACCTGAAGATTAAAGCAAAAGAGTAGAGAGACACTGAGATAGATTTCAAGCTGTGTAATACAGTGTTTTCTGGAAAATGTTGCACCCTGCCTCTGGTCTGTGCAAGAGGAAGGCCACAGTCCAGTTCAGCCAGGCTGCAGTGGTCTCTGTGCCTCCGATGAGAAGGTCCACAGTGGCCATGTGGACATGAATATCTGTCAGGAGCTAGAGACATGAACAGATGCAATTGATTATTAGAACTGAAAGTAGATTTAACAACATATTTATCCAAATTTTAGAAAGCATCTGTTAAAAATATAAAAAAAAATAAAGAAGTGGATAATATACAAATTCCTTCAAATCCAATTTATGCTCAGCTCCCAAATACAATCAAACTCAGTATTCACTGTACTCACCACTCCATGTTCTGTGTTTTGATGTTTGTCAAGGCCCTGGAGGAGGGATCCTGTGATGGCGTCCTCACTTTTTTTGTCTTGTGACTGCACAGATTACAAAGAAACAGCTGATAAAAAATAAGACATGCTTTAGTGTATAAAATGTCCCACTTTATAATCGTGGTTGCTTGACTTCACTGTGGTATGTTTTGTTGCACAGTGACATATTTTTCTATTTTTTACTGACCTTGTAATTGTTTAGATGTTGTTTTATAATTTCATCTCTCCTGGCCACCTCTTTCAGGAGACGGGAAAACACAGGATTGGGTAATTTCTTTGAGAGAACAAATGATATAATGTGTGAAATGTCCTATTCAAAACATGTTTGTTAGTCTTTCTTGTCATCTACAGCCAAGAAAATGAGTATTTACTGACTCTGAGCAGTGGGAAGGAGTCCAGAGCAGAGATCCAGGAGGAACCCCACAGAGCAACAATCTCATTGAGACAGCTATGCAGCTCCTGCAGCTCCAATGAACTCTTATCATACTACAAAACACAGATTTATATTTTAATGCATCCTGCAAATGAAATGCACTGTCCAGTGACGGAATAGCACTTTATAAATGGACTTAAACATAAACAGGCAACCAAACACTGGTCTGCCACAACCTCAACTGTTCATTGATTAAAAACAGATTTTGCAATCCTTCTCAAACGACCTTCGACCTTTTCAGAGGTACAAACTGTACTGTATGAGGACAGATACTCACTTCTTTTCCAAAAGCCAAAGTGGTGATGACATTACTGGCTGCCACTGTGAAATCCTCAGAGAGATCAACAGCACTGCCTTGATAGTTCATCAAAACCTAAACAAAGAACAACACGATGCCCTATGTTTTTATGTGACCACTTTGGAAATACCCCAACATTTGGTTTTGGTTTTTAGATGAGTCACTACTGTATATTGTCCTCTGGTGTAGAATTTGTTACTCCTGTGGTGTTTTCTGTACCTTTCTCAGATGCAGTGCCTGCCTCTCAATCACGTCATGCAATGATTGCTGGCAGCAGCGCTGCAGAGCACTGTGGACAAGGCGACGATGTGCCCTCCACTCCTCATTGTAGTCCCCTAGAGAGATGGTGCGTCCTCCCCCAGACACGATATTAGCTGAGACAAATCACAAGAGGTCACAAGGATATACAATAATGCAATAATCATGCATACTATCAATTCAAAAGACATTTGAGTTGTTTACCTGTGTATGAAACTGGTCTCCCAGCAAAGTCTGACCATTTTTTCACCAGTGCTTCTCTTATGACGTCACTACTATTAAGTATCACCATGGCTGAAAGAACACAGCAACGTTGTTATTGTAGCAGCCATCTGAACCCTACTCTCTACCAAAAAGTTCAGTAACTCTTTATTTAAAGGGGTTTGCATACATGTCATTACACTGTCATAATTAAAAATTAAAAATAACATTTTAATCTTCAATAACATTCTGAATTAAACACAATATTTTTTTCAGCAGCATGTTCATGACATCTTTATGATGTCCAATGAAGTCCAATGTACCACTTTACCTAAGGTCAAGGAAAATATTCATGACACACTTATAATGGTCTCATGACCATCAATTTTGCATTAAAAGAAAAATAAGTAACCAAACTGGATAAATATTCAAAAAGACTTTGTCATGTTCATGATATGACATGGTTATGACAGTGTAATGACAGTCTTATTTACATCCTTTCAAATAAAGCTCTTTCAAATGTTGATTTGCTTGTTTTATGACAACATGTGATATAATAAAATTATGCATGATTACTTGTGTTTCCACATTTAAGACGGTAGATGTTTCCATACTGCTGTGCCAGATTGGTCAGGTGAATTGGCAGGTGATCATGCATTAGCTCCTTCATATTCCCTATGAGGAAGAGGCCGGTAGGACCTGGGAGGGAAGGGGACGGGGAGCAGGGACACTGCAGCAGGCTAGATTCAACCTCTGGATGAAGGAGTTAAGAAAGAAAAAGGTGAAAAAGAGGTGATTACTTTCTACTTGATAGTACAACTGGCATGGTCAAATATATACATAAAGACAACAAATAGTTAATTACCTGTAGACTTACTGTCCTTGTGGTCTCTCAAACCAGAAGTGCAAATCAGTACCACCAGCAGTAGCACAACTAGGAATAGGGCTCCCATGCTGATCACTGATATTTCTATTGCCATTTTGTGCCTTCTTGTTGGTGTCCCACTTCAGAAAGCTGGTCAGCATACTGCTTGCCACATTTATAGTCTTGTCATCAGTCTCTAAGCCTGTTTGACATCATGTTGTTTTCACTAAAATGAAGGACATCTTTATCTTTTTAGGTCAACATGAACGCAAGACATGTAACAAGAACGTAGACAGTCTGATAAACATGGCTGGGATTTGGTGAAGGGCGTGATAATACTTTCCAGTTGACATGATATTCAGTCATACTGGCATTTGTTTATCTAGAGCAGGGAATGAAGAAACCATCAAAGGATTTGGGTGTTTTCATTTGATTTTACAAACCAAACCACACTACACGTTAGACCCACATTAGCCACATTTATTTCAATGGAGTGAGACAGTGCATATTTAATTACAGTAGTAGTGGAAAAATATGAAATGGACGGGTCAGGCAGAACAGTAGAACAGTATACAAAAAGTTGCAATAAAACATTTCTCCACTCTTTTGTTATATATCCAGAAGAAACAGATAAGAAAAAAATCTTGTACATTGAATCAGATGCACAGATAGCTGTCATAATAGCTATCAAAACCACTGTACATGCAATTTCAGCAACTGTGAGAGCCACTGTCTTCTGGATTTCTGGAGCTGTAATTCTCTGTCAGATGTAAGGTTTTCAAGTTGGAGAACCCATGAAACCGGTTTATATTTAGCCGTGAGTTGCAGGAGAGAACCTGGATGGTCTGAACTTCATCTCAGTGAAGGGAATGGAGGCGTCTTTACCCTTCCAGTCTATCCAGACTATTCCCTGTATATCAGAACAGAAACAGAAAGGTGGTGGTATTTGGTTAGTGTGCTGCATCAAAAAAGATTTTTTAAAGTGTTTTGTTTTGTTTGAAGTTTATCAGTCTGTGTCCAGAGAGGTGAGAGGTGAACTGTACCTGGTTATTACTGTTGATGCCATAAAGACCATTGAGGTTGGTCTTGTAGCAGTTCTTGTACCACCAGCCTCCCATGTAGGCCCTGGCACAGTGGATCCCCAGAGGATCGGGGTCCTTGTCCCGGGCTGAGAATGGACGCCCATTATGGTACCTCATAGAGTCACCTGACAGAGAAATCCAGTGATATTGAGGTAAGAATTGACAGGCATTAGGTGCATAATATAGTCAGCCCATCCTCACCAGGAAACAGCTGTATAGGTCATCTGTGCAAGGAGTCTATTATATTTATTGTTGAGGCTCATTTATACCCCCTTTAAGTGTGAAAATAGATATGTGTGTTTCAAACTCTGTAAGCATCACTGCTCACATACTTTCATGCATCCTTTATGTCAATATGAATGTTATGCAATACTTCCACGAGAGGGTGCTGCTCAGAGTCAAAAGTTATCCGAAGAAGAAGAAGAAGAAGAAGAAGAAGAAGGTTTCTGATATAACATGGTGACACTAGAGGAGGTTGTAATAATATATCTCTTGAGAAAGAGGCAAAAGCAGAGGCAACACCGTAGATGGTGGTGCTCTGTGTGGGCAATAAATACAACATTTGCTAATATTAACAATGAGAGACACTGACAAGGAACACTATTTCCAATACTTGCAGATTTTTAAAATTTTTTTGTTGTGTCCTGTGGTCATGTCTTTCTTGAACTATTGGCTACACTGCCCCCCATGACCTCTAGCAGTACCGCTCCAATTTGTGTCTGTAAGCTTTCAGAAAACATGCAACAATACATGGACATACTGAACCTCTAGTGACCGTAGCAATGACAGGAGCTGTATAAACAACAACAAATTCAGCATATGGAGGAGGTGGGGTGGATGGATGTTTTGAGTTTGTGTCCCACGTAGAAAAGGAAAGTCGTCATTGACCTATTTAAAGTTTTAAGTTGCATAATGTTACATATGTGACTTTCAATACTTGACCTGAATCACATTGTGACATACAATGTGACATACTTCTTTTAACCCTATTCATGGTCTTATCCTATCGAAGCAGTTTTGGTGCCTAAACCAAACCAACCAAACCACCTGTTTAACATCACCATGATGTGACTTACATAAAGTACTTAAGCTGCCAGTAGTCTACACTAGTCATGTATTTAGTTGTTAGTTAAATTTTTATACAGTTTTCACCTGCTGTTCCAGTGTAGCCAGACACTGTGAGCGTATAGTGCCTGTCCACTGAATCAATGGAGAAGTTGGCGTAGTGAGCGTAAGCGGTGTCATTTCCAGATTGCATATCCACTCTGAGACTCACGGGGCCAACACTGGTCAGGTTGTGAAGAAGCTCATTACCTAATAGTGGCAGAAATTAAGAGTGAACAATTATCTGTACTATATTTAAAAATATATTCTGATGCTGATGTGATCATAATAAAAACTTGCTTGAACTGTACCGAGCCAGAACTCATCACTGAGGTTTCCAAAGCCAGCGCTGTATTCACTCCAGGTTCTGTGGAAATCTGTCTTTCCGTTCATCCTCCTCTGGAACACCTGAAACCACACAGCAGATTGTAGTCTATATAAATCCACTCTGCCACTTCCTTAGTGTGAAATTTGTTTGAGATAAAAGTAGTTTGTCTCACCGTCCAGCCACCTCCGTCAGTCTCCATGTCACAGTAGACCCTGACTGCTCGTCCTTCTTTTCCATGTGGGTAGATATCCACCTCTCCAGACTGCAGAGCTCCATTCAGTAGCTCCTGAGAGCACTCAGTAGGGAAGGGGAAACGCAGTTTTCCTGAGGGATGGAAAAAAAACAGTAGGTTATGATAAAGTATTGATAGGCAGTGGTGGACTCAGGCTGTCTGAGGGGCAGGGTTGAAAAAAATGAGGGTACCAGCTGTATGCAATGGGGCACCAGTGCACCAAAAGTCATGATGCACTTTACCACGTTTTGTCCACTCGAAAGGCCAATCTACAAGGCACTTTATTACATTATCTTGGAAACTGGGCCATGACATTGGGCATTTATAATGTTTATCTACCACAGGGGCACCAGTATGCTGAAAGTCTGTAGGATATATTATATAATATTTTGTGCACTGGAAGGGCACTCTACAGGGCACTTCATCATGTTTTGCCCACTGGAGGGGCATTCTACAGGGTACTTTGACACATTGTCTTGGGCACTGGGCCACTCTAGAGGGCATTCATCATGCTTTATCTACCATAGGGTCATCCAAGATGGATAGAGCAGAAAGATTAGCAGGGACATAAAATGCAGTACCTGTGATGAATTCTGTGGTGACTACAGATGTGAAGTGTCCATCTCTCTCGCCTTGTACCAGAACAATATAGCGTGACATTGGCAACAGGCCTGTCAGCTTATACTCTGTGACGGATGAGTCCAGGATCACCTCCTAATATATACAAAAGCACACAAAGTTAAGGTCTTAGGGCTGGTTTTGTGTTGTATGTGCCAGTAATGAGGAAATATTATTCACCTTTGTCTCCTCTCCTGCCACCTGATAGATGACTCTGTAGCTGTGATAAACAACAGTGGAAAGTCTCCATGTTATCACTGCAGAGCGAGCACTCACTTCACTGGCTTTAACCACTGAGAGACACAAAAAAAATGCAAGTTAGTTTCACACAAACTCTAAAAATCTAGCAAGTAAAAAAAGGCTGAATTCACTGTATTTCTTTCCCTCCCTACTCACCGGTAGCAGTCATAAATGTGGTAGAGATGGCCATACTCTGGAGACTGTCCTTCTGGCTCAGGACTTTGACTGTGTACAGGGTGCCTCTCTGCAGGCCTCTCAGCTGGTGCTCCACTGAGTTTCCAGACAGCATCACTGTCACTGTCACATTAGGAGCTGTAGCAAAGAAGGACAAATTAACAACATTTAGCTTGGTCATTAGCACATTGTCATGAATCATTATGGTAATGCTGCCACACTCACTCTTGGAGGACTCATAGGTGATAATGAAGCGATCTACTTTCCCCAGACTGGGTGTCCATTGCAGCAAAGCTCTGGTATCTGTCACATTGACAACTTGCAGGTGTGTTGGAGGGGCAGGCACTGCAGGAAAGAGACAATCCATAGTCAGTTTACTTATGTTTTCACATGCTAAATAAAATAAAGTACCTGTATTTAATAGTAGGCTTCTCTATGCAAGACTGTTTCTACCAATGTGATGAAAAAAGATCCTGTGTTATTATAATAAGAAACTTTCTGAAAAATAATGACTTACTATCTCAAAATAGTGGCTTAGTATCAAAGAATGAGAAACTTTATCAATATAATGACTTAGATACTAACTCATTATTTTTAAATACTACAGTAAATCATTATTTTGAGACACTGAGTTATTATTTTGAGAAAGTTTTTCATGATAATGACTTATAAGATATGTTTGTTTCTTCACCACATTGGTGGAAATGGGCATCTTTACTCATCTGTCTGTGTACCTGTGGTGATAAGGGATGTGAGGGCGTCGCTCTGGGCTCTGCCTTGTGTAGCAGTCACAGTGATGATGTAGGAGGATCCAGCAGACAACTTGGACAGCACCACATAGGATTGCTGAGAGTCCAAGGTCACAAATCGGCTCTCCCCTAGTAGGATGACACATCACAAACACACCACACTGAAACAAGTATCACTTCTCAAGAAAAGTTCTGCATTGATATCAAGCTAGGGGATTTTGACCTGCGATGCAGTATCCGGGAAGCCTTTGACAAACCTGTGACAATGTTAGTGTACGTGACCCTGAAGCCTGTGAATGTGGTCTTTGGTTTGGACCAGGAAACAGTGACAGAAGACTCTGTTACATTGCTGAAATTCATGTCTGTGGCTGGCTCAGGCCCTGGTGAGAGAAAATAAGGAGATTTTTTATTCACAAATGCATACTCCAGTCATTTCTCCCAGTATTGATAATGCTCCTGGTAGCAATGGAGGAATTGACCCTTGCCAAATCCCACCCTTCTAGGAACCTCAGTCAGTTTTCTCCTCTTGAGACTACTTATGCTATGCCAGGCTCGTCTATGTTGAAGAGAAAACCCAATTTTGAAAACAGCTAAAAGATGTTGCTGGCTTTCTCGTGCATGCACACTTTATCTAGCAGAGTAGCGCTCACTGTCACTATTTTTTAGACTAAATTCTTATTGTTTTCACAAAGAATATATTAAGTAGTCCTAGCCAATCACAGTACAGTAGTAGTAGCCAATCATAGTCCATTAAGGTGGGACTAGGGCAAATCTTGCAAGAGTTTTGCCAATATCAAAAATCTAGGGTTCCCTTCTAGACATGACCCACTCATTAGCTAGTTATTTAGTTAGCATTTTGCTAACATTAGCTAACTTAAGATATGACTGTATGTTGCTTTTGACGATCTTCTAAATCTGTTTTTCTTTTCAACATAGATGAGTAGCGCATGTAATATTTACAAGGAACATGAAAGGAGAAAGTTAGATGAGGTTCAGCCAGGTGCCAAGCTTGTTCTAATATTACTGGAGCACAGAGCAAAAATGGGTAAGACTTAAGAAAGGTTAATTATACATAAATGACTAAATGCAGCACAACTTTAATCACCTGTAACTGCAGTTACTCTGTGAATCTTTGATCTTCTCTCAGCTGCAGTACCATATATGTGCAAGACGTAGACTGTATTTGCCCGAAGGTTACTGAACTCCACAGAACGTACGCTGCCAGGGACCACCATAGAGATCCTCTTGGTTTCAGCTTTGCCTCTAACAACAGCCTTACCAGAGGCAGCAGTTGTGTTGGTGCTCTCAATCTGTACCTGGACTTCAGTTGTGTTCTTAGCTGTGGAGGTCTTGTCTCCTTCAAGAGCTTCCTCTTCAAACTCCTCATGGTCATCTTCGTCACCCTCTGTCCGTGGTTCTTTTCTGATCACGGTGAAGTTCTTGAACATTCCTTGTGGTGCTGACCATGTGACAGTGAAGCTGTAGGAAGAGATGTTCACAACCTTTACGGAACCTAATCCAGTTCCTCCAACCTTCCTTGCACTCCCAGAGCCATGGCTGGTTGTTTCGCCTGACATTGCAATGGTTGTGTTCACTAAATACTGACTCCTCTGTGTAACTTTCTCTTTTCCAGTCTTGCCAGCTTCAGTGTTTTTGGTGCGTTTATGTCCAGATGAATGAGTAACATTCTTCTCAGCCAGTGTGGACTGCTCCAAGGTCTCCTTCTCTGCTCTGGTTTTGTTTGTTCCCATGGCCTTGGACAGAATGGTCACAATTTTAGCTGTGCCATTAGATTTCTTCATGTTACCCTGGGTTACATTGACGTGAGGTTCATCTTTTAGCTGGTTAGATTTAGGATATGTTTTACTGGCAGTTCCCTCCTTCACAAGCTTGAGGTCAGTTTTTTGGAGAACCTTCTTAGAGGTCAAGACTGTTGTCTTGCCTTTGCGGGCCTCTTCTTGCTTTCTTCCCTCATGTTTTAACAGAACTTGAGCAACAGTTGGGCGACTGGTCTTTGTGGCACTTGAAGAGTCTTTAATAGTTATTTTCTTAACAGAAGTGTCTTGTTTTGATTGTGTTTTAACAGGACCTGCTTTAGCATTAGTAGACACTTTGGATTTAGTGTCGGCTTCAGACCCCTTCTTCTGCTCCTTCTTCTGGAAGACTGTGTGCTCTGCTTTGGTGGTTTTCTCCTGCATGTTTTCCTTGTCTTTGTTCACCTGCAGGGTCACTGTTTCCACTGTTACCTTGACCTTTCCTTTGGCAGCTTCTGAAATCACAGAGAAGAGGTCACAATCAAAGTATGAATGAGATATTAGTCAAAGCCTGAGTAAATTAAAAAAAAACTCTCACTTACTTTTGTTACAGTCAGCTCCTGGTACACACTTACTGCAGTCTAGACCCATGAATCCCTGTTGGCAGACACATTTCCCCTTCTGACATTCCCCATTGCCGCTACAGTCATTTGGACAATTTGCAGAACATGGACCTGGGCAACAACAAAAATAACCAACATTACTAAATCCACATCAAATTCCTAATTAAATCTGGTGAATATAACAGAATCCTACATTTCTCTTTTAGGGAGGACATCTCTCTTTCCAGTCGGGCCACGCGTCCTTTCAACGCAGCCATCTCAGCTTCACATCCCCCAGTGCAGCCACCAGGCAACAAGCTAATCTTATGCGTCATCACTAGAGGAGCGCCGGGCTTCAGCTTCAGTTCTTGCTCCTTGCTTGAATTACAGCCACCACTGATGACCACCTTCATTGGTTGCACTGGGGCAGGCTTTTCTTTGGTGGTGGTGGTGGTGGGAGCTTTGATCACAGCAGTCTGATTGGCAGAAGATGTGACCTTATCTTTGTCAGCCTTCACTGGTGTTGAGAGAGTAGTTTGAACTACAGGCTTGTCTTTGGAGTTTTTCACATCAGTAGTGGAAGGAGATCTAGCTACAACAGTCTGATTGACGGAGGCTGTGGGCTTGTTTTTGGTGGTTTTAGCACCGCTGGCAGGAGCCTTTGGGGCTGTTGACTGAACATTCTGAACTGTAAGCCTGTTGTTGGCAGTCTTCCCATCACTGGTTGAAGGAGATCTCATTGAAACAGTCTGATTGACCGCAGGTTGAAGTTTGTCTTTGGTGGTTTTAGCACCGCTGGATGAAGCAACCTTTGCCGATGCTGATTGAACATTGGGAGCTCCAGTGGGGGCAGGCTTGTCTTTGGTAGACTTTGCTTCATTGGCTGCAGGAGTGGTTTGAATTACTGCTGGGCTGGGCTTGCTTTTGGCTGCTGGAGTGGCTGTCTGATTGACTGTGTTTGGCTTTAGGGTTGGGCGAATGGTCTGTTTGGCGGGAGCAGCAGTGGTTTTTGGTTTTGACAGGGTGAAAATGGCATTAACTTTGGTCACATCGCTTCCAGTCGAGTCTCTTCTCTCATTGGTCGTGGATTGTAAGGAGGGAAATGGGGTGAGAAGGAGGAGAAGTCCTAGAGTAAACAGCATTTTGAGCCAGGAGCAGTAGCCAGAGATGGTATTGCCTTTGGTGGATCTGTATGTATGTTACTGTGAAATTATGAACTCCCTCCTCTATACTTCTGTGACCACTTGCAAAGGGGATTGTGCCAGGTCTCTCCTAGGAATGAAAAAATGAAAGAACTGAGTTATGACTTATGGCAAATGATTTTAGAACTTTTCTTTTAATTCCAAGAAGGGCTTTGCTGAGCATACACACTCTTTTTCAGCCAGCTTCACATTCACAGAGTTCCCATTCATTCTTTGATGCTCCTTTATAAAATCTTCTGGCTATTAAGAAACCTCACTTGGAGCAATTTCAGGTTTTGTGCTTTGCTCAAAAGTGATCTGACAGCAAAGAAAGGGGCCACATTACTTATTACTCATAGTGTCATAGAGATCTTTTTGTTTTTACATGCAACTGCTTTAATTAGATATTATCTGAACTGATTATTGTTGTTGAGCTCTTATTGCCTGTCTTTTTTTAAATGTATTTTCCTGTTTTTTGTTCCTGTCTTGTTTCTATTGCATTTCTGCTTTTGTTGCCTAATGTAACCTCAGCATAATTCAAAATGATGGTCAACCCTCAATGGAGAAGTAAAAAAAGGTTGAACGAACGCATTTTTTAAAGCAACAGGTTCTCTAGAAGTTATATGTTGTGATCTGATACTTAAGAAGATTCCTTGAGCAAAATCATTCATAGTGCCTGGAAGTAAAGAAGAACATCAAATACTCTATAACTTTTGAATCTTACTACCCTACCTCTTTCTATGTTTATTGAACCTTCTTAATCCAATTTTCACTGAGCACCACTGCAAAACTTTGGAAACAATCACAGTAAGCATCATGAACAACATTATCACTGAACAAAATGTTCATGAAAAAATATATTACAAGTGTTTCTACACTGTGCATACTGGTACACTTTTACAGTAAATGTGAAGAAAAAACATATATATGTTGAAGAATTACACCACTGTTCCTGTCAGTCATAATAGTTAATTCAGCAGCTTGCCAAAGCAAGTCAAATCTAAATTAGTTGATTCTGAACAGGAAGGAAGAAGCTGACTTGAGCGGGAAGTCTAGAGAGTCTGCTGGAGAGACCGGGCAGAGAGGTAACAGAGCATCACTGTATAGGACTGTGGGACACTGTACGTCTTTCACTATACAGGTTACATAATCTGCTGCGCCCACAACTCATAAAACCACTAAAAGAAATATGTCCAGCCTTGGCCTTAGATCTGTAGAAAATCAAATAAATCATGCAGCTTGTAAACACATTAAGATGTTTTGCTGCACAGCAAGACATTTTTTAAATGTTGCATTGGATCAACGATTAATTAACAAATTGGCTGCAGTATTAACTGAATTAATCGGCACTACGTACTTCTAAAATATGAATCGTACTCCCACTAATTTTGACAGAATTCAAGATAATTAAAGATAATCCATGTCAAGGTAAACTAGAATATGTGTGCTCACTACAAATTGCATATCAGACTAACCACTTACTGCAAGTAATTGTCAAAGGTATTTTAGCAACAAAAAAACTTACTACACAACAACATGACCTTTTCTCACAAATATACTTACTCAAATCCCTGACAGTATGTTCAACTGTGCAGCTATAAACACATTGTGATGTGAGGGAATATCAACAGATATTTGATATCATAGTTGCATGGGGGGAAAAGGAACTTACCAGAATAATGATTTACTTCTTGGCTTTATCTCTTTCTTTGTGCTGCTCCCTCCATCTGAAAAACTCACGTAGACTTGCTGGATATGATCTGGGAGGAAAGAGGTGAGAGAAAGGACCACCACTAGAAAGGAGGCGAGTGATAAAGTCCTCTCCTACTTAAGGACCCCCCCCTTTCTCCACGCCTAGTGGTCCCACTCACTCAACCACCATGGAAAATATTTGTATTGGACTTCCAAAAAGAGTTGCATTTTTACACAGATTTGTGTATCATATATGATCTACAAATATGACTACTCTCTTGTACACTTTTTGTTTGCCTTTTTGTCATGTTTATATATGTTGCTGATATATTTAACTTTACACATGAATGATAAATTATGTATAATCTAATCCAGTCAGACTTCTGATAAACATGTTGAAACTGCAATTTTTCAGTGAAAATGTATGGAGTATATACCTGCTGGGACTTTTTTTTTGTTCTACCATGTCCAGTAACACAAAAATAGCCTCCATGTTTCAGCATTGCATGGCTAATGACAGTTGTTTCAGTGTCTGCTGTATGTAATTTGACTTATACCAGACTTTGCTAACACCTAGACACAGCTCTGATTGAATAAAGCCCTGGTCTGAGAATCATGATTCAGCTGGAATACATAGCATAACACTGCAGGTATTCAGTGCTGACTCTGGGGGACAGGAACCTCTCGCTATATGAATTGGCTGTTTGTTGGACGTAATGAGATGTAACTACGTGGGAGTTATGTAAGTGACCAAATATCCACCAGATTTAAGGAATGCTCTGTGAAGGCTCTGCATCTCTGACCAAATGGCCACCCACCATCCCACCTTTTGTAAACCACATGAAGACAAGTATATCAAGGGTCTAGAGCAAACAGGGCGTATAAGTGACATTTTCCTAATTTTGCAGGAGAATAAAAACAAATGTTAATATCTGTGGAGCTTTTAGGATAAAGATAAAGTAAGATACACTGGCATTAACAAGATTCATAAATTTTATGAACAACTCTTTTCTATGAGCTGTTGATGCAAAATCAAACTACAACTGACTGTAGTTTAGGTCAGTGTAGCTATTTCACTAAATTAGCCATGATTAATCTTTATACTGTGGACCATTCTAATTTATTGAATTGTCTCAAACACTGAGTTGGCACCTCTGGTTCAGTTTCAAAGTGGTTTTATTCCTATTTACAAGACAGATCTTGTCATGTAACTATTGGCAACTCTCGGTCATCCTCTATGAAGATGACCTGCGGGGTACCGAAGGGGTCGATCCTTGAGCCACTTATGTTTTGTCTTTGAATTGTTACTCCTGGAGCATGCTGTCATAATGTGAGCTTCTATTCATACACAGATTACCCTGAATTTTGCCTCTCTTTCAACCTGAATGATTTTAATCAATTTACCACTTTCAACAACTGCATCTTGACCTCATATCCTGGAGGGCCTAGACCTTCCTGCAGCTAAATATTGGCAAGACTGAAGTAATTATTATTGGGTCTGACATAGTTAATGCACATTTTTTTTTAAAACTTCTGGGCTTTCTGCCCTAAATAAAGCCTAAAAATGCAAAAATCATGGTGTCATGTTTGATAACAACTTCGATATGAACGAGTATGTTAATACGGTTGTTCAATGCAGTTCAGGAAACTCTCCAAGATCAGTTCAGTTGTATCCAATAGCAATCTAGAGACAATCATACTTGCTTTTGCCTCCTCTCGTTTAGTCTATTGTAACTCTCTTTGCACATGTCATAAATAACAACTTGTCTGAAATGCAGCAGCTGGACTCCTCAAAAGAACCAGAAGGAGAGAACTGAAATCAAAAGAAAACAAATGGATGTATAAATAGTTAGTGTTTGGTTTGTCCTTGGTTTGTCTCCAAAAAAAAGTCTTTCTGATAGGTGAAAAAAAATTGTTAAAGCTAATTCAACATCAGTCATGTGTCAAGGCCCTGCATTTGAGAATACAAAGTATTTACTGAGATAAAATGCAGGGAAAGTATTGGATGAATGTTTTTGACAGAATTATTACAAAATGTCACATTACAAAGTGTCTAGCAGTGAACTTGGTGTAGGCTAAATTGTTTACTGTTAAGCTAACAATGAAACATGAAGATTTTTACCAGCATCACATTGTGATTATAATAAAGTAGAAATGTCAGGAGGAGGAACATGAATTGTACTGCTACATGGTCACTGACCCTGTGAATCCAGTGTGCAATTCTTCTTAAACTGTATTGTGTCATCTATACATGATAAAATATATTTTTGCAATCAAATTATTTAGTTACTAAGCATGCCAAACCATTTTACATAACAGCTGTGAAACTCTGGCCAGTGCTGAAGAAACAGCTCTCTCATGTTCTATTACTGTTACAAATACTCATTCAATATACAGTATAGTTATAGTTAGTATATAGTCACTGTGTGTGTATGTAAAGCTAAAAATGTGTGGGGGAGGGGGGGGGGGGGGGGGGGGGGGGGGGGGGGGTAAGAAGAACCCACACAGTAAAAATATACATTTACCAGTGGATATTTTAGTTGCAAATATGTTGAGCTGACATGTTTTTCTTGGCAAGTACACTATGTTCTGATACTGAAAGACAACCAGCCTACAGTACAGTACTGCTGCATCACAATGTGCACAATAATTTGGTAAATCATGTAGTTATTATGCTTATTCCAGGTCTGTTGAATTGTTAGATGAACAGCTGATTTACATGGCTCATTTACATGTGGCATGTTACATGCAAACTGGGCTGGTCATCACCATGAGACTGAACAGCAAAGGATCTGGTTGCTGCTTACTTTAAATGTGAATTGCACCTCAGTGGTTTTCTGAGTCTGATGTCTGATTTACACCTGGATTAATATGTCAAAACTGGACCAGTGGTGGATTAATGAGTTTGTGGATGAAACCAGGGAAGAGAGGTGACAAAAAGAGACATAACATAAAATACCATATACATAGCATAAAATGATGCACATTTGCCCAAACTGCTGAAGATAAAGAGCAGATAAAGAGATAAAGAGCAGCATATAATTCAACAAAATTAAAAACCAAATGATCACATTCACAAACTCATAACATGAAAATCAGCCATGATCAAAATGTTGATATACAGTAGGCCACACAAGCGCAAAAATCTATTCACAAGCTAAACCACACAAATTTGTACAACTAACTGGTTTGTATGCAAACACACAGTACACCACACACCCACACACCCACACACACACACACACACCAACACACGCACACTAAGCATGTTTGAAAAAAACAAAGCCCAATTAATAAAACATCAGTATTGTGCACTATATTTAGAATCTTTTCACCACTTTACCTTGTTGTCAGACAGCTTTTTCCAATAGGAAGCTGAAACCGTAATATCCATGCTGTCTTCAAAGCCACTAAACACTAAAATAATTTTACCTCTCAGAACACAGGAATTGCTGGGCCACCACTGATTAATTTGTTTGTGTTATTATGTGACTTTGGTGTTTTGAAGGGTTAGTTTCACCAAAGTCACATAATAATGCAAACAAACTAACTGGTTGTTCTTTTTAAGATGGCCTTTTATTGAGTGACTAAAATACATTTCGCTGCTGACCCTGTCCTCAGCAGTACACGGCTTAGCTGCTGTGCTGCTACTCCTGTCTGGTTCTCCACACTGGGGGTCTACAGACAGCCAACTACTGTAGGTAATACATCTACAGGTGTAATCATCACTTCTAACTATCCCTTTAACACCAGACATGCGTCTTTTTCACAGCAGACATTTTGACACACATTTTGACAACAACAATGGCTCAATTCTTTTCAAGTCTTTGCCAGCAAGCCATGATGGTGTGACAGAGAGCCATATTGATATGAAATAGAAGAGTAAAACACAAGGATACTAATGAATGTCCCATTCTATTTGGTGTAGCAGAGTCTTTCCAGTGAGCCAACACGCACAATAGCAGCACCCTGACTCTGTTTGACCTGAATGGACTGGAACCTTAATAACTATTGTTCAAAACACGTTTGTCTATTTTACTATTTCATGTCAAAATGGCTGCTGATAAAAAGGTTTTTAGGACACTAAGACTGAAGCAGCTAAATGGAATTCAGCCATCATCAATTTTATTATTTACACCTGTGACTTTCTTACTGTGACATTTCAAAATGTCCTCTGTGAAAAAGACCCATTCTTATAACAGGCCAGGTCACCTTGATATTGAGGTGAAAAACAAAGTGTAATTGTCAGTGTAGTGTGGACACCTGAGTGGGTGGTCCCACTCCATCAGTGCCTCCAACTGCTGGCAGTCTCCAGGATCAGCTCCGCCTTCGCTCCACTCCTTTCTGCACCATAGACCACCCTCAAACCGCTGACCCTGTGCTGGCCTTTGGAAAAATGGCTGGAGACACACCTTCAGCAAGTTAGGCTAGTGCACACCTAACAAAATACACCTGGTCGTACAAGCACATTTCATAATTCCCCAGCCAATTTCACAGTTGATGCTCAAGCATATTTGGTGTGTCAGAGGAGGTCAGCACGTATTCATGGAGTATGTGTATTTTACAGTTAATCTCTTGTGACCACAGCTCTAAGAAAATATAAATCTATCACTCACTCACTACCGTCAATCTGTCTTTGTTGAGAATATTTGCATTTTATTGTATTGCACACCCTGAGTAATAACTTATCTACTACTACTGCTACTGTGCTTCTATTCTTTATTGATTATGACTCTATTCATAACTACAAGTCTACATTGCTTGTTCATGACAAGTCATTGATTACCTTGAGAAGGCTAAAGTAAAAAGAAGGCCACTTTTTCAAATGTGCTGTTGCTGTTGGCTACTGACAGTGCACTGAAGTAATCCCAAGATGAAAATGTGCGATGCTGAAGTCTGCGTATTTATTTACCCTTTATTGATTCAAATTTAATGAAATGTCTAATGGCAAAGGCTGAAACAGTGCAGGCATTGATCCGGCTGTGATTGAAGTGATGGTCAGTACTCCCATGTTGCTTACATTGGACCTGGCCTCAGAGATTAGAATAATATAAGCACATAAGCCCTCGCTTGTTCCTCGCCTCTCTCCACCCATGCCCCCGCTCCTACTCCTGCTGCACCGCTCCCATCCACTACCCCCTGGTTTTCTCCTCTTACCTCTCTCTGCATCACCTACAACTCAACACATTTTTGAATTACATACATGTACTGAGCATCTTTTGCAGCATGTTTCTAAATGAAGCACATTTGAGAAGTGCGCAGTTGGCTCTTGAAGACAGGGTCGCACCAACAAAGATTAATCTATCAGATCAGTTTCTCATCCAAGTTCAGCAAAACCAGGTATAAAGTGAATAAATTCAGTTTTAAAATTAAGCAGGACTCTGTTGCACAAGTCAAAACTCCAATCCAAATCTCCATTTAGCAAATCCAAATTTAGTGATGTAATCCGGTTTGATGAATATGGAAAGGCTTGCTTCCGCAAATTAAAATAAATAAATCAGTAACAAAAGAAATTGTGCTGTTGGGACCTAGTAGGTATAAAAGAGAGGGGAAACTTTCTGCTGCTCTGTATTCTTCAACAAAACATTACATTGTTAAAAAGTTAAAATGTTACATTGTTTGCAAGCTAGCTGAAAACAAATTTTAAAAAGTTATATCATTTTCTAGCTTGCTGAGAACAAACAAAAAAGTTTGGGTTTTTTTGTTAGCTAGCTAAAAATTGATTGCTACATAGCTAAAAAATAAACAAAGTGTTACATTGTTTGCTAGCTAATGAAATCTAACTAATAAGTTACTAAAAAGCTAGCTAGCTAAAGAGTTAAAACATTACATTGTTTTGATTGATAGATAGCTAAAAAGTTAACAAATCATTACATTGTTTTCTAGCTAGCTAAAATGTTAGTTAGCCTAATTAGCCTACTCATGACAGCAGAGAAGTGTTTTGCTGAAACCATCTCTAGAAGTCAGACATTTTAACAGTTAAACCTCCCCATGGGTAAGTTTAAAATTAATATTGTATCACACCTTATATTGGACTTAAAGTTTTGGTGCAACAAAATTAAATTTAAACTAAGTTTAGAGTAAAAACTAAACTGGAAGCTTTAAATGTAATCTTTCTTAATTTTAAGGTAGATTAAATGTTTGATGCAACATAAACTTAAGTTAAATCAGGATTTAATCAGGGTTAAAAACAAATCCTTATTGGTGCAACCCAGCCTAAAGCTAGTACAGGGCTATTATTCTTATGAGATTATGATTGATCTGAATCCTGTCACTCTGTAACTCTACTCAGAGCAAGTGAGCCAGTCTTATGTGCAGACTGTCATGCCCTGTGCTAACCCAAAACCACTCCCCCTCTCCCCTCTTCCTCACCTTGCAGATGTTAAGTATGGAGAGGGGTAACTTTGAGGGGGGTTGCATTGAGTACAGAGACCCCTCTCAGATCCTTTACTGCCAGGAAGAGAAAAAAAAGTACATGAAAAAATAAATATATTCAGCAGGAAAGTTAAATCAAACCAGTCCACCAAACTGAATCACTCTATTTGGAAATACATGAAAGAGCAAATGTTTGTTTGCGGATGCACTGTTTTTCTCTGTTGCTGTGTTTAATTCCATTTCAAATAATTATCTCAACATGTATGCATCTAGTCAATGATCCAGTTACACACATACAAAGGCATTTTCCACACAACATTACAAGGTCTTTTTTAAAACATTTTTTAAAACACTGGTGTATTTGACATGAAGACATGATTAATGGTTACATTTTAAGTACTGTAGTAAAATTTAAAATGATACTGTGGTGGAGTCAGTCATCCACTGATTGTTGACAAGCAATAATGTCTCATATACTATGCTTTCATGACTGATTATAACCAGTAAAAAAGAGTTCTCAACACTGTGAGATGACTGTGCATCTCATGGAAAACTACAACTACAAACTAAAACTACAAAGAAAATGAGAACAGAATTCTTTGGCAGTCTGTTTTAGTGTCTGCAGCCATAAATCTTGTACTCATTTGTAAATGTCCGAAACCCTCGGCAGATTGATCTATGTGCAGATTTTTTACAATCTTCTACTGAAGGCCTTTTTTCAACCCAGGTGTTTGATTCCAGTAGATATTGCATCCTAAAAAGAGTTAAGAGAATGAATAGAATTAGAATCAATTGGTGTAAAAAATTATACTTCCATTAAAGGACAAGTGTGTAAGATTTAGTGGCATCTAGCAGTGAGCTTGCAGATTACAACCAACTCGCTTCACCCTCTCCTTCCAAATGTGTAACAGAACATACAGTGGCCATGAATCTTGCGAAAGGCAGTGTTTAGAGCCAGTGAGAAGCCAGTTATGAATAATATATTCCATTTCTGCCATATTCTGCAAATAAATCCCCATAAATCTTTCACACTGGTCTTTTGGTATTATTGACTATACAGTACATACCTTCCATCTGAGTCAGTTGTGGCGCCATCTTTGCCCATGATGAGATACTGTTTTCCCAACCGTAACTGTGCTTTACACTGACGGCGCTTAGCAAACACTCGAATAGAATTCTCATTTACAAGCGTATCTCCATCTGGTAGACAAGATAAATGTTATTATACAGTATTTGTGATATGTCTTAAAGCATAAAACTAATCCTGGGGACACACAGGAGGCAGAGGCGATGTGAAGCGCTGTGACACGTCAGTCCTGGAGTTAGCAGCAGTCTGGCTGAACACACCAGACGCCAGAATAACCTCATGAAATTAAAGCTGTTTATGTGTCCCTAAATGAAAAGTGGACCATCGCCTCGTGTGATGATCTGCAAAAAGGGGCTTTCCCCCTGCCTGTTTGCTTTGCTCGCTCTCTGTTTGGACACAACTAAAAAATATGTGGAATAAGTGAGTAATTTCAAAAAACGCAAGCTTAAACAGCAGTGATACTATTTCTAATAAATATAGTGGACAGGCAGATTTTGATATTTCATCATGTCATGAAAAAAATCTGGGTAATCAAAACTCTAGAAGAACAGCAAGAAGAGGGGGGAGAGAAAAGTGTGAAATCACGGAAAGCATGGGATGCATATTTCATCATTTATCAGAATCAGATCATTCATAAATCATATCATATCAAATCATATAATTTTTTTTGTAGATTATGTCTGTGTTTTCATGCCAGTCTCTTGTGGTGTGTAAAAAAAACAGATGCTGAAACTATGGCTGCCACACACTGTGCGTCCTCATTGTAAGTCTTGTAGTTACAGTTTAGCAAACTAAGTCGTTAGCGCTCACAAATAAGTATGAAGCACTTTTAACGCTGTGCAGCAGCTGAAGGGAGAGATGTGTTTCAGCTCTTATATCAAAAGTGTTGCATACTTATTTGCAAGTGCTGACTTAATTTGCTATTTTGTGATTTTTCAGTCCCATTGACATACAGTATATAGAAATGTGGAATGTGAGGCCAAGACATCTTGATCGCCCCCTAGTGGCTGGCTGCAGTGTAGGTCACAAACCCTGCCTCAGCCAATGTTAACAGGTAGGACATGGGCCAAACTAAAACATCGAAGTACATGTTAAATTAATTTTTCCCAGGGATGGTTTCTGTTACTTTAGACAGTTCTTATCACAGTTATGTGTGTCATTTATCTCACTAGTTGGTTTTAATTAGTTATCTGATGATATAAAAAAGGGGTAGCTGGGCCCTGCAGGCAATTGAGTTGGCTGGATGTGTGGCCATGAACTTGAAAGCACAGCTCCAACGCAGCTGCGCCAGAGCAAGATGGCAGGGCTCATAACTGGGATATTTTGGCATCAGTTTTGTATAGCGGGAGGAAGTGGATCTGCGATATTCATCTCTATCCATGTCAATGGTCAGCACCTATCATACTCTAAATACATTTGAGATAAGCACAAGTACTTTTGTATGTGATTTTAGTTACTTACGTAATTTGAGTACATCCATTACAGTCGTTTCGTACATCTCAAAGTTACTCTTCATAGAAACATTGAAGACTTCGACGATGTATGCTGAAATAAAATAAGGGCGACTTGTCAACAACCATTAATCTGAAGTATTCTGTTGCATAAGTTTGGTAAAGGTTCACTATTTGAAAGAATAGATTCTTTAGCAACAACTTATTATTAGATACAGTACTTTGTGCACTGTTATGCTGTGTGTGCAGTACTGACCGTAATCTACTGTGGGGAAGAAGCAAGCATGGTTTGAACGTTCATTCTGTATGCTTCCTTGGCTTCTCGCTAATTGGAATGTATTTTGTATTTTATGACAGGGTCCTACAATAAAAATGAATATGAGGCAAGTTTAATTATTTACACAAAGTTGAAAGGGTAAAGCTACAGATGTTTGTCAGTATGGTTCTTAAGAGTATTAGCCTACTTTCTGCACACTGGCACACATCGTCTGAACACAGTTTGGAGACCATCTTGCTTCTTTGGGGGGCAGAATAGAACACAGTGCATTTTATGTCTGCAAGGAAAGCGCAAATAGTTCATAAATTCTTGGTAAATTAAACAAACATGTTCCCTGTGTCCTGACGAAAAATACAAAAAATATCAAGAGCTTACTTGGTTCATAATAATCATAGAACACAGCTGGAGCTGGCTGTAGAAGGCCAATTGGTACTCTTTGTACAGCATCGAAACTAATGCACTCCTCTGATTCAAAGAGCTGGAGAGAGAGACAAGATCTTTTATTATTAGTCATGTAAAATTTCTGTGTATTTAAATAGATTACAGCCTTACCTCATTGAAGTAGATCAACACTCTTCCATAGGAGACCTCATAATGGGAAATATAACGTTCAGGTTCCACTTTTAGCTACAAGAAGAGAAGAATTGAACTTTTTGATAGCTGAACAAAACACCATTCTTAAGACCATACCTCTCATTTAGTTTGTTCAAGTGATCATTTTTTTCTGATCAGTTTGGTTTTAAGTAGTTATTTGATTATATAAAAACAGGGTTCTATGATTGACAGCTGAGCTCTGCTCATGATC
>JAJHUR010072324.1:0-25927 GCA_027495735.1 Lutjanus campechanus
TGAGGGTTAGTGCCGAAATCATGGCACATCTGTGAAGGCTCCATTTATCAAAAGACACATATTGATTTAGGAGCAACATATGTTGTTATCCAAATCCCTTCTTTTTCAGAGACCTCCCTGCTTATTTCAGCAAGACTACTAAGACACATTCTGCACTTGTTACAACGGCGTGGCTTCGTAGTAGAAGTGTTTGGGTACTAGGCTGACTTATCTGCAGTCCAGACCTGTGCATTATGAAGTGCAAAATGCAACAACAAATACCCTGACTGTGAGAATACCTGAAGTCGTGTATCAAGCAAGAATGGGAAAGAATTTCACTTTCACTTAAACAAGCAGTGTCCTCGGTTCTCAAATGCCTTCTGAGTGAGAAAAGGTGATGTAACCAGTGGTAAACATTGCCCGGTCCCAACATTTTTGGAACATGTTGCTGGCATCAAATTCAGAATGAATGTGTATTTACAAAAAACTGTAAAGTTAATCAGTTTTGATGTTAAAAATTGTGTATGTAGAATGTAGGTCATAAAGTTTTTGCAAAGCATTGCATTCTGTTTTTATTTTTGTTTTACACAGTGTTCCAGATTTTTGGAATTGGGGCTGTTCTCTTACATTATTCTTCTTGTAATCGTACACTATCCTTTTTTCTCCTTTCACCTGTCTTTGCCTGTCTCTCCCTCCAGGATGCTTTTGAAGTGCTGGCTGAGAGCTATGAATTCAACGAGATTGAGGGTCCATGCCTGGCCTTCAGGAGAGCTGCATCTGTCCTGAAGAGTCTGCCCTGGGAGGTGCAGAGCCTAGAGGCCACTCGTGACCTTCCCTGCCTGGGGGAACACACCAAGGCAGTGATGGACGTAAGGCCCCTGAGTCTGCATGCAGAGTCTGAATATTCAGAATCCAACTGACAGACAATCCATCCGTATTACACAATGAGAGTAGTGTTGTCATGAAAAACAGTGTTTAATTTGAGCAACCATACTTAATGGATAGGACAGCAAATGTTTTTCTCATTTTTCATCCTCTGGATTTCATTTTCCGACAACATAGCTTGTGAATGCAAAGTTTTGAGAAGCTGACTCTCAAATTTTCAAACAAGGAGTGTTTTCAAATCAGTCTGCGCGTGAAAATAATAAATAATGCAATGTTTGCTGTGATGGATTACCTCTCTCACCATCCAAATTTCAGGTCTCTGGGACTTGATTTTCATGCTATTGTGAAATGATCTAAAATCAGTGACTGCTTCAAAGGAAGAAAGTCAATCTAAACACTTTGAAAGATGCATTAGAAAATGGTCAGCAGTAATGCCAAATACATAAAATGTGATGAATTTTGTCAAGGTATTTGCAGAGATTTTGCAGGTTTTGATGTTAGTGGGTGTCTTAGATTCATCTCAGGGTTCTGTCTGGTTTCTCGACTTAAGGTTGGCAGCAATAGTTAGATATTCAGTCTGACTATTTTCTAATTTACTCTGATGTCCAGGAGACACATTAAAAATGTGTCAAACATATCAAATGTTGCAATACTTAAATTACCTTTCAGACATGTTTTACTCTGGTATAATTAATATTTTGTTTAAGACGACTTAATAATAATGAAAGATGCTCTTCTGCTACATTCATGTGCTCCTCGGATGGTCCCAGTTCGGACGTCATTCTTCCAACTTTGGTGTTTATAAGCTTATAAGATGCTACAGTTGGTAGAGTGGGTAGGGTTATCTGATGGGTTGGCTGAGACCAGCATCCCAGCATTACCCTCAAAGTATGCTGGAACAGTTTCAAACTTATTTTACAAAGTGATATTATCCCACACTTGTTTCTGCACCAGGACATTACCTAAAATATACTTTACCTGACTTGTTGTTAATGCTAATAAATTCCAACTAATCTAGGTCACTCTGTGAGGACAGCAACTAATGCATACAACCTGATACCATAATATTACATTAATTCATTCATTCATTCACTGTCTGTAACGGCTTATCCTTGAAGGGTCGCGTTGGGACTGGAGCCTATCCCAGATGACACTGTGCAAGAGGCGCATAATATTACATGTGAGCAAAAACTGATGTGCAGTACATGAATTGCTAAAAAAGTTATCAACAAAACATTTACTTTCGTCCCCCATGTTTCTTTGAATGAGACGTCGGCAATTTCAGGGAAGTGCAAAGACATCTCTCACTTCACTAGAATGTGAAAACACCTCTCAAGTAACAAAATTTGCACAGATAATATAGTCACGGTCAGGCATTTTAGGCCACATAAACGTAAGCATAACACATTTTTTAGTGGAGAGGATCTTTAGTAAATCAGTGAGATTAGAGGAAGACAGTACATGCAGACTGAGTTGCTATGTAGGACCTACTAATAGCCAAGGGTATCTGACAAGCTGGGATGAGAAAAGGTTGAGTACTTACTTATGAAAACGTGTACTAATTCACAGCTGAAGACAGTCCACAACAAATGCACTATTTAGTCCTCTTTGTGCAACATTTGTTAAAAGCCACAGTGTCCAGCTGTCAAGGGAATGATTGAACATCTCTTAAAAAAAAGAAACTATGTATTTTTGACTTGTTTTGAAAGATTTACATCCTCATTTAGAACCAGGGGGGCCGGGACTCAGTGCCACAGACAGGGTAGGGATGTCAGAAAGTACTGATGGATGATTTTGTTCTTTTCATGGAAAATATGCAAAAATATACAAAACACAAGCCTTATCTCTACTTCCGGCAGAACGTCAGAGCTATAAGGAGAACTAGTGTACACTATAGGTGTTAGGAACAAACTGACCATCACCATCGACACCCACCAGATTTATCAAACTAATCATCAGCTGACTCATTGTGAGCGTTTAACCTTTTGATGTTATGAGAGATTTAAAAAAAAACATTGCTGTGCTCTGTGAGGGAGCAAGATACACACTGTTATTCCCTTTATGGAATGAGACTTTTGGTGGAGTATTCTTTCAAATTGTGTGCAGATTGTTTTAGTGCTCTGTCACAAAAAATGTAGCTGAATCTGTCTTCTTCTAACAGTGCCAATCTGTACAAATATGCTTTTTGGCGCTGACATCAAAGTGGAATTTCATCTTGCAGAGCACATTCACTGTGAGTTATTGAAGGTTAAAAAAATTCAATGTAGAGTTCAATCTTTCAACAAGATATCAAAAATAGTTTTGAAAATTCAAGTTCCAGACAGACGCGGTAACAAAACTCGCCTCACACATGAGCACACACACTGACAGGCATCACACACACACACAAAAAAGTCTTATTGGGTCACTCGGCAATCATCCCCTCACCTACAGTTGTGCTCAGGGCAGAAATCATGGCAAGTTGTCAGGGAAATTGTTGAGAAATGTTTGCTTAGGGAGAACGCACAGTCTCAGTAGGAGAACAAGGTGAGCTCTTCAGTCCGACTCTGACATATTAAACCTAACGTACACGTGGCGGGTCTCAGAGCAAGTCTCAAAATCTGTCAAATCTGTCAGCACCGAGGCAGATTCATTAAACAAAATAGCATAAATGTCCCAGGAGACCAAATTAGACTGCCTGTGAATGACCTCTCCCTGTTGTTGTTCTTACATGATTCAGACGTACACCCAGCGGTGAGGCTTTTTTTTCACTAGGTTGTCTCTTTAAAAACAGATCGCGGCTCAAAACAAGAAAATGACATGACACGAAAAACAAAGTGAAACCAAACAGAGTAAAAACAAAACGCTTGATGTGCCTGCGAACATCGGAGTGACACTCTGTCAGCAGCGACTGAACCGCTCGCTGCTGACTGAACATCCAAAGTGGGGAAAAGATATAAACCTACTGACATGAAAATCCAGGAGCACTGAGGCAGAGTTGGGGATGAAGAGTCAGTATGTGTTTTCTGTGTGTGTGCGAGGGACGTCGTGCATGTACAGATGTGTGTCTTCCCTGGAGCAGGGAGTGTGTGGAAGCATTATCCTTGCGTTTGAGGTTGGCCTTAGCTGGAGGGTTGAAAAGCAGAGGTGGATGGGTGGATGCATCGTTGAGCAGTGAAGGCTGCTTCAGACTGCACTGTACTCACAGTCTGGATCTTATAGGTTCACTGCTTCATTGATACTAGATGTCTTCCCTTCATGCACAAGCTTAAAATGCACAAAGACACGTATTGCTCTTGCCACTTGCTCCTACGCAGTATGAAAAAGTCAAAGTATGAAAAGTATGAAAAAGTATGGAACTTGATTTGAGCAGTTTCCAGATCTGGATAAGTATGGAAAAAAGAAAAGAGAGTAAGGAGAAATTTGTGTTTTCATACTATTGCCCTTATTCTGTTTTAAAAAAAAAATCTTTAAAAATAAACTAATCATACAAACACATTGTTTTTCATGGTGTTTAGAACCGCTATGTCTCAGCCTCACACTGTAATTTTACAGTTTAAAATGTTCTATAGCGGCTGTAATTTTTGCTGTAAATCACGTTTTAATGAAAATTAATTACAAAAGTTCTGTTCAGTCAGGAATAGGTGTGGTTTTCACTATTAATAGCTATTTAGACTGCATGAACTAAAACACACAAGAAGTCTAATTCTCCTTTACAATAATTCATTACATGTTTACAATCAGAAAAGTCAAACTCATTCAAATATGCACTAATTAATATCAGGCCACCAAATTTGGACTTTGATGACCATATGACCTTTTTCATCTCTTTTGGCTCTTATTTGTGAAAGAGACTGAAAGATATGTGGGGAACAATAATATTATTTATTCAAAAATGATAAGGGGAAATAAGGGTATAGGTAGCACTGGCTAGTTCACTTCAGAGAGGTCTGACAGTGGATGTCATCTCACTTTTTGTGCAGGACACAACAGCCACTCATGGGTAAATTCAAATTTTCCAGGGACTGGCTTGACAATCCCAAATATAAAGCATGGTTGGCTAAGGACTGCAAATGGGAAAAGACAACTAAATGTCAAATATGGTCTGAAAATCTACTGAGAAGTCTGTAAATCTGATTCTGAAAAAGTATGGAATAGAAAATGTGTAGGAACCCTGGTATTGTAAAAACCCAAATATAGAGGCTAATTTTCAACACTAACAACTTTTACAAGTTCCCCATGGAATATGGCTGATACTAACCAGATAACTGCTGCCTGATTTTATGCCTTCACATAATGAAGACAGTTAAAGCAGCTTATGTGACCAGCAAATTGGTGGTGCTCTGCTGAGAGCGGCAGACAATTAAACGTGGAGCAAAGTTGTTACAGAGAAAACAATAGAAGATTGAGAAAACATTACCTTGGGCTCTTTATGAATGCCCATAAAAGCAGTATTAATCCCAGGTTCCACAACAACAAAGTCGTTATTTCTTGAAAAGAAATGGAAATGAGGACACGAGGAGTACCTGATTTAAGTGGAAACTGTTTTCAAATGAGCAGCAATTTGGGGCCATTTGTTAATTGCTGATGGAACAGAAATCAGGGGAAAACATGCCAATGCTGACACCAACAGTGTACCTCTTAATAATATCATCTACTTTTATGTTTTGCAGGAGATCCTTCGATGTGGCCGTTCGTTTGAAGTTGAGAAAATACTGTCTGATGAAAGATATCAGACACTAAAGGTCAGTAGATGGAAAAAAAAAAACCTCCTTCCTTTTCGTGCTTTGAAATTGCTGTGAAAGTGATTTGCATTTGCTATCTCTTAAGGACATAGAGCTCTTCAAAACTTTGAATGCTAACCCCTTCTGAGAAGAGCCTGTCATTTCAGAGCATGTCTTCTTGATTACGTCCTTACCTCGTTTCCTGCCAGCTGTTCACAAGTGTGTTTGGGGTTGGACCTAAGACGGCTGAGAAGTGGTACCGCAGAGGCATGCGTTCATTCAGCGAGATTCTGGCAGACCGCAGCATTCATCTAAACCGGATGCAACAAAGTGGTACATCAACATCTCACAATCTCCACTCTGCCACTTCACAAATTATAGACTGAAAATCTCAACTCGAGTTCGCTTCCAAGACAGATTCAAAGGCCTAATCGTTACAGTTCTCCAGGGGGGCCCGCATGTCATTTGGGATTTTTTGTACTTTTTGGTCCCATAGGAGGCTCCTTATGTGGGGCTCTGGCTGTAATACGTTTTCCTTAAAGTGAGATCAGCAGGGAAAGACAATGGAAAGGCAGCAGGGGTATTTTTAATAAAAATCAATGAATAGTGACTGTGAAAAGGAGCACTCGCTGTGGAATTCCCATGAGCTCTCATCAATCAGCTGGGCAGAGAGGGCCATCAAGGCAAAGACAGTGGCAGAGTTATTTTTTGCTTGTAAAGGAACACTTTGGCTCATGTTTCTGTGGGGAATTGTCCTTTATTGCTTTTGTAATATTGTTATTTAGTTTAATTACAGATGGATTTTGGATCAAGGCTTTTGGACAGTTTCCAGAGCTGTAGTAAATTAATTTGGTGCTACATGAATGAGCAGCTGAGAGTCAGCAGCTACTCTAGAGGCTCTGTGAGGATGTAACGCTCAGTGTAAAGAAAATGGTTGAGGTCCAAAACGTGCTTTTGATCTTTTGCAGTTTTTGATCTTTAGCCGTAAATGTAATAATTGTCAAGAAGTGTCAGAATAAAGGTGTTTGGCAACGTGTATCTGAAGGTTTATCATACTGTGAATATGAAAGAGTTAAGAGACGTATTTGGCAGTGTTTGTGTGAGGATGCTGTAAGCAGAAATGTCATCAAGTTGAGACACTTGAGAGATTTGAGTGAGATTTTATGATATCATTTCTTGAGTTGGATGAGTAAAGTTGTTAAAAAAAAAAAGAAAAAAAAAGAGAGAGCTCGAGGGAAGTAAGAAATACTGTTTATATTTTTAGCCATGCTAGCGGCATTGCTCTTGGGATGGCAGTTTCAGTCTGTCCAGACTGAAATATCTCAACAACTATGGAATGGATTGTCATGAAATTTTGTACGGACATCCACGATCCCCAAAGGATGAAGCCTCCTGACTTTGATGATCCCCTGACTTTTGCTGTAATGCCACTAGTACATCAAAGTTTTTACTTGTCCAGTATATCAGCTACAACAATCTGAAAAATGGACCGGCACAAAGTTTTGTCCGGACATTCATTGTGCCCACATTCTGTATTCTAATGACTTTTCCTGGTTTTTAGAGAAATGTCTTGACAGCTGTTAGATTGCTTTCCATGAAATTTTGTGTAATTGCGTTTTCCTCAGGATGAATTGTAATCACTTTGGTGATCCCTGAACTTTCCATATAGCTTCATCATCAAGTCAAAACTGAAGTTTGTCCATATGATGTGGACAGATACCTGCAAATATAATAGCATTCCCATCAGCCTAAGCTATAGCTCATATTCAGTGGTAATTAGCAAAGTTAGCAATAGCATGCTAATACCCACACAGTAATTGTTACTGACAGTGTACACACGCCAGCAGAGGTTTATACAGCAAGTTTTTAGCCTTAATTCCACTGAGCATATCTGGGATCCCATTTTGATCCATCCTCTTCATACCCCACCTGAAGTGTTTCAGAAGTGAAGCATTTTTCTCACCTGATTTTCTTGATTTGCTCAGACTTTGTTGATTTGGTCATTTTCTTTGATATTTGCGCTTCTGTAAGTAGGTTATGTAGTTAACGAGTTTCTTCTTTGTCTGATTTTATGATCTGGAGACTACGCAGGCTCTTTTATTTTGAAAACTGACCAGATTCTCTATGCTGTTTCCCTGTCTGACTTCCTTTTTTGCTCAATCTGCTCTGTGCAGCCTGACATGGCAGAGCCAAGAGCCACTTTTGGGATGTGCTGTGGTGTTTCTATTGGAATCAAGAGCAATGTCAAGAAAGGTCGCAATTGTCTGCAACGTTCCTCTGCATCCTTTTTGCTTCACAGCGAGAGCGCAAAGCAGACGTGCCCAGTGGAATCAACAATAAGTCATGTTTTGGAACATTTAGCCATATTTTATAATATGTGTGGTACTGGTTGTCATTTCTGTACAGTTCAGGCATCGTGGTCGCACTTAGTTTTGCATGTTAGCATGCTCATAATTGCTAATTAGAACAAAGTACAGCCAGCTTAAAGTACCAGGGTGCAACATTTAGTGGCATCTAGCAATGACGTTTCAGATTGCAACCAACTTGTCTCAGTCTCCCCTTACAAGTGTGTAAGAGAACCTACGGTGGCCACAACACTCATGAAAACCTTGAAAGTTTGTATCTAGAGCTAGTGTTTAGTTTTGTCTGTTCTGGGTCAGACACATGGTGGTGCAACATGACTTGCTCACACCCTCTGTAGATATGAACAGCTCATCTCTCACGCTGATTATACACTAATGAAATCATACTTATGAATATTATATTCCGTTTCTGCCATAATTTCCCGACTGATCCCCTTAAATCTTACACATTGGACCTTTAAGACCTTTAAGAGACTGAGAAAATCATTCATTCTGAAAGTATTTAGTCATAATCCAACATGTTGGAGTAGTTACACTTTTGACCTGATGATGGTAAAAAATTTAAGGGTATTACTAAAGTTCACAAAGACGGTGAATGTCTGCACTGAAATGCATTGATCCAGTAGTTGAGGCATTTCACTCTAACCGACAAATGTCACCCTCATGGTGGTGCTAAAGAAAAAGTCAAGGGTCAGTGAGCTTAATTCTCTGGAAACCATGCCAAGTTGTATGGATAATCATCAAATAGGTGTTGTGATATTTGAGTATGGACCAAATGGTGGACTGATTGTCAGACTGACATTGTCATCCTCAGTCAGATATATATTGATTTGGTTCAAAAAACAGAATGGAAACTGAGGAAAGTGCAATACAAGAAGTTAGAGTATATCTGCAATGATTATTCTCTGAGGTGATGCAATTCTCAAATCTGAAAGAAATAGCTGAGTGAACAGGAATGCAGCGATGTAGGATCCTCCAAACATGTAGATAGCATCCGCCTCAATTGTTGTCAGTGATAGAAATCCCACAGAGCATTTAATGTACGTGGTTAAATGTCTCAAAAGGAAGTAGTGATACGCAGCTTTTCATTTGTCTGCTTCATTTCTCTGCCTCCTCTCCTGCTCAGGATGTTGCTGAGTGCATATACTGTAGCACTGCATGAGGTGGTAATTCAAAACATTATATTACACTGCTCGCAGGTTCCCATTCAGTTTGAAACTCCATCCGATAATGTATTATGCTGACAGACATCTTCATCAAACTGGTCATAATCCATCATTCGGAACACTGCAGTCTCTGCTTCATGCAGAGAAATAATGTGAGTTTTTGACATGGAAAATGTGTTTGAACCCTGATCTCTCCACTGTATTCTGTAAATCTTGAAAGAGCAGAAACACAAATTATCCCATTTATTTTATTGCAGTACAGACAGAAATATCATTAAAGCGGTCGTAATTAATTGGAGGTGTAGCTCCGTCTGTTCTGAGGGAAAGAAAAGAGAATTAATGCTTTTTATGTAGCACAGAAGAATGAGAAAATACAAAGTGAGATGCATGAAATCAACAAGATACACATCAATCCATCAATCATAATTTAGCTCAGTATCTATGGTGACTGTAATTCTCTTGTGTCTGCAGCAGGAGTGTACCGCTAGTCGCCTCCTATCAGCCAGCAGAACATATCACATTTTACCTTACTTTTAATTCAGCCTGACTCTCCACTTCCCCAGAGCAAATGGCTATGATTGATGGTCGGCTCCCAGACTAATAACCACGTGGTCTTTTCCCTGTAGGATTTCTGCATTATGGAGACATCTCCAGGGCTGTCAGTAAAGCAGAGGCCCAAGCCCTGAGGAACATTATTGACGAAGCTGTCCATGCGATCACACCGGATGCCGTGCTGGCACTGACAGGTGGCTTTTGCAGGTACAAGACTTGTCTCCTCCTCTCACTGTTGATATGGTAGTTGAAACAGAACATCACTTCCTATCCTGCATTTTTCCTTTGGTAACACTTACCGATAACCGTCATTAATAAATGGTAAAGTGACAAACATTCAAATAATGTCTATATATGCTTTATAAACCATTTATTTAGCAGTTGTAAGCTTTTATAGAATTCAGTTGCAACTTAATCATGGTCTTCCAAATAATGTTTATACAGTAGACAACACGTTCTCACTCCCAACTGGTCAATATGGCACCTTGTCAGGTGGCTACGATGCTGTACATACCCCTCTATCATTAGGTTTGCACATGTGAAGTTAGCAATAATACATAAACAAAGTTGGGGTTTCAATTTGATTTAATCTGTTTTATTATTCATAATAAAGGCTCAAAAACTACTTGGGGAGGTTTAGGCAACAAACCTACTAGGGTAGGTTAAGGAAAATATCATGTTTGGGTTTAAAATATGTATGTTACGTTTGTGAATTCTAGTATGCACATAATGTAACATACCTGTGTAAGTATGTAGGGTATTATAAATATCAGCTGCAAATTTATAATAGCCATCCGCATAGTGTTTATAAGCAAATTAATAATTAACCATAGACAAAGTGTTACAAATCTGGTTCTTCTTTATGTAATGATTTCTGAGAGGTTTACAAATCATTTGGTAATCATTAACAAATACTTCACATTGTTTATTTACAGTGAAATAAGTTTCAATTCACCATTTCTTAATGATGGTCATTGTAAAGTGTTACCTTTTCTTTTTCCCCCACTAATGTTAAAGTAATTTTACTTACACACAGAGGAAAGCAAACATCTTTGAAAAGTCACAAGAGGTCTGCTTTAATCCTCATCTTTATTACTAACTGCTGTGTGTGTGTGTGTGTGTGTGTGTGTGTGTGCTTCAGTTCATCCTGCGGTTGATATGAATTAATAGATCAAATATGTTGATTTCAAAACACAGCACATGACAGCTCACAATCTCTTTGTCCTTGATCATAGAAAACTAATCTTGAGTGTGCAGGTCATGCCAACATAGTTCTGCATTTACATTAAGATGATGAAATGCATTACATTGTCAAATTTCAGAGTGCATGGTGAGTGCTCTTGTAAAGCTACCTACTGAGTGCAACTATTTGCTCACAGTCAGCGCCTCCCTCCGTTGCCACCTCTTTGTGCTGTTCTTTTTTTATGTGCGGTGCTTTGTGCCTGAGTAAGCGTGGAGCACTCCGCTCTGTGGTGTTGTAAAAATCCAGCCATAACCAGTGGTGTGTGCGGTAAATAATTCAAAAGCAGTCTGGCAGTAAGGACAGGCGCTTGCCTCTCAACAGGGGTGACAGAGCTGCCACAGCTTAGCTGATGGTCTTTAATAGTGCCTGGGCTACAAACATTACATATTGCCAGGGAGAGTTCACTTTTGCCCGAAAAACCTTGTGAAAGTTCCCCTTTTCTCTGTTTGTTGTGCTCTAACATATTCTAGTTTGTCAAAGTTTGGTACAAAATTATCATATGGTGACTTTTAAAGTGAGACACAGGAACTTTTGCTAAACAACAACCACTGTGGCCAGTTAGCAACAATTTTAATGCTGAAATTCTAAGCTATGTTAAATATAGCACAAATGGAAAAGAGTCACAGGCTGTGTCCCATTCTGTTCTACTTACTAAGTCACTATGGAACAGTGTTGTCCTAACACTATCCCCACCTAATAACTGTTATAGTACTGCAGGAACTACTCATAGTAATCATGTGTGTCCATCATTACAAATTCATTATAATGACTATTGACATAAATAAAGATAGACGCCATAGCTCCACTTCCTCCCACTATATACAACTGAAGCTGACATTTTAGATGTTTTAGTTTGGCTCATGTCCCACCTATTAACATTGGGGAAGCAGTATTTTTGAGCTGTACTGCACCCAGCCATAAGGGAGCGATTGAGATGCTTTGGCTTCACTTTTGGGAAGCTGTTATGTTGACCATTTCTCAGTCCATAAAAGGTGAAATTAACACTCCCGTGGTTGGTATGGTACGGTATGGTTGCTTTTACAGCAGTTTCTGCCTTGATGACTTTCTTTTTCACGTCATGATTTTAATGTGCATGCAACACCAGGCTCAGGTAGCCTCACTGTACTGTAGAATTACTGTAGTTTTAAAACCTAAAATGACCCATAATGAACATTGTACTTGATTACTGTATGTGAATTAATTAAACAGCATTTGTCTAGAAATTATTATGTTCCAAAGTTTATGATCCAACTTTGACTCTATACTGTTTATTCAGTTAGTATACACGAAATCTGCACACTTTATTTTTATACTAACCGCAAATTATACAAAACCTGGTCTGCCAGACAGCTGCAGCTTTAGAAACATGCAACATATAAATGCAACAACTGTGGAGTCACAGAAAAACAGAAATAATTAAAACACATTACTGTAACATGTTGCTAAGTAATGCATTACTGTCAAACACAGTTTGGGAAACAGCTCCAAAGTCAGCAAACTCCCTCAGTAACGTGCATTATACAGCCATATTTTTTTATAGTTTTCTCACATTAGCTAACATTATAGCCACCATAAGTTACTGGTCACTAGAGCAGGTAAGACTGCAGCAGTAAAACCACTGACTGTATTGACTTGAGCAAAGATTCGTTTTACTGCTTATGGATTTGACTTTTCATTTGCAATAGGAAGACTCTGCTATTCGTCCTCAAAAGTTACATATTCTCGCTTTAACATCTGAAACGTAGTGTAGATTTAATTTGTCTTGGTGGTTAGGTCCGCAACTTTCCTAAATAAAGATGATATCAAACAGCACAAGGAGAAAAAAAATCCAATATCTCTCATCTTCAAAAGGATAAATGACAGCTGGAATGATATCTGATTATGTAAATAACTGCTCCTCAAGGGGAAAATGTGGTAAAGGAGATGAGGAAAGTGATTAGAGCATCATGGATAGTTAACATCAAGAATGAAGGGGAGGAACAGTGCAAGATTTATGGGCCAGGAGTCGGCTGCAAAGTGTAAAGGGGCCTGTGAGAGAGCTTTTATGGCTTCAAACTCAGGGAGATGAAGCACACATTTACTTCATCTCATATTTGGTGCAGGCTTGGGGAGTACTATGTGAGACCTAATTGGAATCATGTGGAGCTATAATTGAAGAATGATGACTTGTACATTATCAGTCCGTAAGTAAGTAATTTACCTTTATCTTGTTGAAAAGCAGATTCTCCAGACATGGTTAAAACACAGCAGGAGGCGTTATAAGGCCTATTACACCAAAATAGTTCATATGCTCTCTAAGATGCCAGCAGCACCACTAATAACCCACTAATTCTCTTCAGTGTGACATATTTGAAAATGTTCCCTTCTAAAGTCCTGTCAAAGCTCGATTTAATTACCTATAATTTCCAGCGTGATGTAGAGTCTCTTAATAGCTTCATCTTTCCAGCCGATAGCCCTTGTCAAAAATGGAAGTACACGTATACCATATACCTCTTTAAATAGATATACTCGGCTGTGGCGAATCTTTCATCTCTGGATAGCATACACAAAGAAACAACTCGGCTCCCAAAAGTTTCAGGAAATAAGCGCTGTGCTCCAGTAAACTCAAGCTGTCATCCACTTCAGAGGGAAACAGCATGGCGGGGATTTGTTGACGCCACTGACATTAGCCTTATTGAAAGGACAGCTGTGGAAGGCGGGTGACAAGTCTTAAAGCGGTTTTGTTGGGGGGAGGATTAAAAATAGATTAGGCTTGAAAATACAGCTTCTACCACCACTGTGTGTGAAAGGCTCACGCGGTGTCAGCCGAGCGCTGTATTTATTTCAGTGTGAAGCCGGCAAGTCCCTGCTGTGGATCTTATTTAACATCAGATTGTCTGGAATACGACTCAAAGTGACACTGATGAGGGGTCCAACGATGTCTGCTCTCAAATCCTCAAACGGGGCTGAGTCCTGCTGCATTGTTTCCCCTGAACAACAACTGAGATAAGTAATCCTTATCAGTTTAGTTCAGGGTGTCGTGATTTTTAAAACCAACTCTATTATCAGCAGAGGAAAGAGCAAAACAAGCTGTCCGATCATAAGGTATAGCCCATGAATGCTTCACTTTTTCTTCTTTTTTTATGGTCTATCTCCCTGATCATCACCTTGTTTTTCTGTGTTAGCAAGAAATTTAGATAGCAAGTGAGATACAAGGTGAAATGATGCATCAGTATGCCCGAACTTGTTTCTTTTCCCTGAGCGGCCACTTTTAACTGAACTCTCTCCTTCCTGCAGATGAATGCATTCTGTGAAATTTCCAGCAGCAGCAACACTTCCAACATCTGTATTATTTATACATGTCGCCCTGTCGTCCACACAAATTTGTAAATAACCATGTATATTTTATGGGCTTTGTGCAGAAAGAATTAATAATTTAGCATTTTCCCTCACGCAATAAAATAGTAGACTGGCTAAATTCAACTGCTTTTGCTCTGTGTTGCACTAAATTGAAAGAAACACTGGAGGTGTTACTGTGCACAGTGTGTTAACAGCCCATCAAAGCTAATATTTTCAGCAGAGTCTTCCCAGCCATATCTCCTGCTGAGCAGGAGTGGATGCCTAATGCTAAATAAAAAAACAGCATTCTGAAGGTGCACCATTAGATGCAGAGAAGAAGAGGGGGAAAAAAACACTCTTTGCTGGGGAGAATGTGCCTGACGTGCTGTTGTCTACTTTTCCGCTGACTGGTGTTGAACTAGAGGAGGTATCTGCACAGACCCGACACATACTAATGCGAGGGAGGCGAGAAGCGTAATGCCACGGTGTCTTCTCCTCACTTAACCACCAATTCCCATGTTAGCCCCTCACATGCACACACACAACCGCCCGTCTGATAAAATCAGGTTGTTTTTTAAGCCCTGATTGGAGGTAAACTGAATTTATGCTGATGATCTCTCTGTCTCTCTCCCGCTTTGGTTTTTTACTATTCACGGCACACATTTATGCAGTGCACTCGAGTGAGTTTTGCCAGCACAGCAGAGGCTAGCAGTGAGATTCACTTAACAACTTGAGCGCACTGTACAAGCTGGAAGTGTTGTGGAATCTCAGCTTTGCCAATTAAGAGTGGAAGAGTGTAAGGTTTAAAGGAAAGTTGCACATTCAGCAGATGGAAATCCGTGATGCGGTCTCAAATAGCTGTGTCTTACCAGTCAACTCATTAAAGAAATGTCAACTTTTCCCATAAAGGCATACATAAATACCACTGAGCATAAACACAGGTCTCAGAGTGAGTCCTCCTACATCTTCTGTTATTTTAGCAAGAGAATGAATTATGTACTGTACAGTCACAGTGCGAATGAAATGACTGTGACTAAAGCAGCATCTGCTGAGTGAACCTGTAAGTCGGGCACTCATTCTGTTAATGCCACAGGGATACATGCTCTCTGCCACTGACGCTAACCATTAACATTATCATGCCTTGTGGAGCTCTAATGGCTGTTTTCTAATACTTCCTTGCTCCCTGAATTAGCCACGGTGACCTTTGAAGCTTTCCCACAAGCCATTCACGGGTTCTCTCCATTCCTTTAATGTTCCTCTCTCTCGCTGCCGTCACTCATTTGTTAGGGGTGGCGAGGAGAGATCAAACACGGAGCCTTGTGGCGGCTGAGGTTCCTTTGGAGACATATCGCCCCCAACATTCATTGTTATTTCGCTTTGTTGTTAGCCGTGACTCTGTCACTTACGTCTGTATGTGTTTCACCTATTGTTTAACAAAACTGCATGGGTGTGAGTGGGTGTTGGGTAATGATCGTGTTTGAAATGATGCCTGGCCCTTTGGCAGGTAGCGCCAGCGTAGGCCAATGCTGAGGCGGCAGCCAACTTTAGCAGATCACAGCCTGGCAGGGGGAAGCTTCTGTCATTTGAGGGGCAACTTTAGTGCTCGTGGATGGTGTTTGCTGTGTGTTTGTCTCTGCATTGTTCTCGCTTTCAAGACTGTTGAAACGCCTGCCATATGAGGTTGTTTTAGCAGGTTACTATAATCACAGAATACCACTGTTTCTTTTCATCATACCATCTGACTGCTGTTTGAGTTTTCGTCGAGCCTGCAGTGAGTGAAAGGCAGGGAAATACCTTAGACAGGTGGTCAGTCCAAGCACACTCACTCTCATTATTTACACTTTGGAGCAGTTTCCAATTCAGCTGAAATTGTCACTGTTGTTCTAGGCCACCATTTTCTTGTTGTCTTGCTTGAATGCCAACCCACAGGCAAGAGTGCAAATTGTAACTATGTTTCTTTCTTAGGACTTTCTCACGAACTACCAAAAATGACAGAAACCATCTTTGGGAAATATTTGACGTTCGTTTTAATGTTTTAGTTTGGTGCATGTCCTACCTATTAACACTGGGGAGGCAGGATTTATGACTGTGATTGAGAGACATGGGAGTGGCTAACTGGTTTTGTAACTGTGTTGACTGGAGGTGCATAATGCAACTCTGGCACAGCATGGACCAATCTGGAGGAATGGCTGGAAGAGGATGAATATTTAGCTGGTACAGTAGGAGGAACTTATTAGCAGCCGTTTGGAGCTTTGGTACTTGTCAATCAAATCAGTTCTCATGACCTTCAATGCACAAATATAAAAATATAAACATGCTTTCAAGGACCGGTAATTCTGATCCTTCTGATGAGCGCAGTGAAAGGACCCATGGGTGCTGGACGTGATGAAAACTGGAGTTGAATTGGGGGATGGAAGGTTTTATTGATCCAGCACTGAAATTAAAAGCTGACAGCAGCAGAGGAAGTTTTAAAGTTTGACAGCAACGATACGGTTGGCTTACATAGGTTGTGGCAAAATGTGATGAAGCAAAAACAGAAAAGAGAGAGCATGTCAATAAATACCACGATATTGTATGAATAGAAACAAAACAGTCTTCCTGAGTGAACTTCTGCAAAGCTTAATTTGTTTACTAAAGCAGCTAAAATGAATTTTCTGTTTGACAGGAAAAGCTGATATTCTTCAGATAAAATGTGAAAGGGGTAATATACTATAGCAGTCACTGACAGTATTCTTATGCAGGTTGAAAATAGACTCAAACATTTTGCCTACAATCTTCATAGCAGTATAGCCATGCTAGTTTTAAGCGTTCATGTTAGTAAACCGGTAGCTTAGTCAGTCTCAATAGCTAACTAATGGAGACACAGTGCAATACGTCAAACTCTGTAAATCATACCAATCGGGAGGGAAAATGTACAGCGCCTCAATATGTAATCAGGAGTTGGGACAGTTGAGTTTCATAGTTTATTCAAGAGGTGTATGTGTACCATTCCAGTCACAAACACCACACATGCAACACATACATATGCGTTACAGTAAAAATTAACTTAAAAATCTAGAAGAGCCACATGAGTCAAGTTAGCAGAGGTCAGAACCAGAAGTCAGCCCGATGGAAGTCTCTGGTATACATGCTCTAAGGGGCACTAGGGCTGGGAAGAGATTACCAAGAACTGGGAGACTGACTTGGTGACTCGAGTGGCTTGGAAACTTTTTTAAAATGTGTGACACATAAACCTGATTCAGTAAAAAGAGCTGACCCTCCCACCTTTCCACAGCATGAGGGTGCGACAAGTTGCACAAATCACCAGAACACCACCTCTTAGAAATTCTAGTCTTGCAATTTGATTGGGTTTGACAAATTCGCACAGGGATGAACTTGCTTATTTGACATTCAGAGTGAGATTTTACTCTGCCTCATTACATTCCCTGGCTGTGTTGTTCTCAAAGAAATTTGCAGCGAGGACAATGTTCTACATGCATTTAAAAGAGAACAGATTTGACTTATTGTAACAAAACAAATCTCGACCTTGAAGCCATAAACCTGCACTTACTAAGTCATATTTCTAATCCACTGTGTTTGTGGGCTTCTGAAACTCTTAGTCGGATATCACTCATCTCAAGCTGCATCTTCAGAAATGGAGACATCAGAGTCCTGACTAATAGGAGTGATCTGAAAACTGTGTGTTGTAATTGATGCAGTGGGCTGACTCCAGACAGAGGCTTTGATACGCCTGTTTCTCTATCTTATGTACATGCAGGGGTTCTCTGCTGAGCTTTTCATATCTGTTCCTGCCTGATAATCACTTGATAATCACTTACAGTACTGAGCCTGCAGTTGTGCTGACGGAGAAAATGCATTGTGTAAGCGCAGTCAGGCTCCATATGGGTCTGCTTTATGACACTGATCCAAGTAGAAAATGATGATTCTCATAAAAGTTAAAGCTCTGACAGCTGAGGCAACAAAAAAGGGAGCTTTTACACTTAACAACTTAGGACAAATTACTTGTTTGAATAATGAAAAAAGTCAGTGCCATTAGTATGGCCTGTGCTTTTAATAGCTTCGTCTGCCACCTTCCCTCTTCATCAGTTAAGGGCTGTGACTAAAAGATAATTCTTTTCATTATTTCCTCGACACAGTCAGTGGGTAACAGTGTGTCTATGTCTTTATCTCCAGGGGGAAGGAGTTTGGTCATGACGTAGACTTTATCGTGACCACACCTGAACTGGGGAAGGAGGAGAATTTGCTACCCAGCATTATTAGAAGAATGAAAAAGCAAGTAAGTGTGCTATTCCTTGTATTTTTGCACCTGAGGGAAATAATGAGGATGTTGAGCCATCATTTGTAAACTGAATTGTGTGCTTTCCCTACAGTTTATATAATTAGTAGGAGGTAGTACTGGTTTAACTCGAAATAATTAAATTTAAATGAATTTTGTAAAAAAAAAAAAAAAGTAGATTATAGGCTAAGGTAAATATTTTGTGGATGAAAATTAAAGCACTGTAGAGTATCCTCTGAAAAACCTATGTTTTTATAGTGCTCCAGTGTTACATTACAATGTGAAGTCAGAACACTGTTTGAACCAGTTAAGGTTAATTATTGAAACTGGTTTAGAGTTTCAAGGAACAAAAACTTTGGGATCCATTTGTCCAGTTTAATTAAACCTAATTTACCATTCTTCTTTTTTTACAAAAAAGTGAAGAGGATACAGCAGACTGTGCAACGTAAGCACAACCTACAGCCTTGAGGATCAACCACTGAGTTGAACTGACACATTATGGTGGTCTCAGTACAAATCCAATATTTAAAACCTCATGAGGTAATATTTATTGAAGGGGTTTGAGATTTGATGGCTCTATAGTGCACTGCAGCCATTTGTATCAGTTCTTTCTAAGTACAAATTTTATAAATAGAGATTTATACATCACTAGTTAAAAGTGGGTTCCACCACAGAAACTAGTTCTTTTGTAGAGATTAGCTGTGACTAAATAAATACGATCACACATTTCAATTCTATACTGCAAGGTTGCTGCTAACTCTGACACTTTGACAGTTATGTACAACACTTTGATTGTTTTTGACTGGATGCCCTATTGATGTTCCCTAGCAAGCGATTAACATATGACTAAGGTAAAAGATTTCGTAAACTTTATGTTGAAATCAGACAGACAGATTTAGGACAGATTTAACACACAAACTAATGTCATGACAACTTTTTCTCACAGTGTTTGTTGACTTGATGCTAAATGTCTTCATCTGAAGCATAGGGCTGCCTGACGATCTATATTAATCAATATTTTCCTTTGCATCTGCTTATACAGTGATGCACACAGTACACACTACCAGTACACACAGACATACAAAGTGCAGACACTTTGATTTTGGTTTATGTCTTTGCATTGACACACACAAAGAGACATTTAGTCACACGTGCAATATTTTCTTTTTTTTCACATTCTGAATGAATGACAAAAGATGGATCATGGGGTAATGTATTAATGAAATTGATAGCACTATTTAGATAAATAGATAATAATAGTCAATTGTACATTTACCATCATGGTAGAACACTAAGATTTTCTAGATGACAATATGAAGAATCTGCAGTACTTCTAGCCTGAAGGACGTATCTCTTACTGCAGTGCATGGGAAATGTATCAATAAAAAGACATAAAATCCAATTTGTCACTCATTCAGAACCGTGTCCTTTGAAACTTACGGCCTTTTTTATAAAAGGAAAGTGGTCTGTGGTTTTCTGGTTTTGTTACCTTTATTGGAAAGAAACTGGGGAAAGGTGAGTGAATCAGGTAAAGGAGAAATAGCACAATTTGGTAGGTTACTTTAAAAACTTTTGGCTGGGCTTTCAAGGACCATGGTCGGCCCCGAAGTCCCCTTAATGGAAACTGGATCCTTTAATAGAAAATGGGCAAAAAAGAGAGGTGAGAAAAACAGGAGAGCATGACAGAGGACAGACAGACAGACATGTAATGGCTGGTTAAAGCAAAGAGAAAGTGAGCATAAAGTGAGAACAGGGAGAAAATGTGTGAGTGAGAGATAAAACACAGAGACAGACAATGTTAATGGCAGCCAGACTATGTTTACATACACGTAATGGTTTAATTATTGGCTGTACTCAAATGATGACAATTATTTGCTGCTAATATCACGCTAATGTGACAAATATCAATGCTCTCCACAAGTGTCCAATTAAAACCCAGTGCATGTAAACACATTTATCTAATTACATTAAACTGAGGGCTTAATCACAATTGTGCAAACAGAAGTCCAGCATGTCCATATTTACACCTACTGCTTTTACCTCATCCAGTGGTTTAATGAGAGGGAGAAATCAGAGTTATTGTAAAACGATTTGTTGTGTGCACGCATCGATTCAGCTCCCGAGAGGGGGAAATTACCAAATCACTTTAATGCCTGCAAGTTCAGTTACATAAACATTGATTAGATTTGCAGTTAGATGACCGGCAAATATGAGTAAGAAGTGATTTTTTTTGTGGTAAAAATAGAAATAGAAGGGGTTGTTTTTCATCCATGAATAATGACCTTGCCATTTGAGATTCCTGAAGATCAGCAGACTTTAAAGTAAACTTTTTCTCTCATGCCCTTATAGGTGAAATTAGCGCAACAATTTCATGCCCATATTAATCACATTCTTATTAACCTGTAACAAATATGAGGAAACTTATATAAATATACAGTATATATTTAATTTAGCCTCAGTGGACACATTTTTTATGCACAAAAGATAAAATCCTCTTCTACTATATTGAGAGTTAATTGGATCGCAAGATATGCCTCTTTATATTTTGAATTTGACTGTCGTGTCTCTTCTTCCCTGTCAAAATATCCCTATTTAGTGCTTAACTTCATGAGCAAATTAATTAGATTTATATATTTTTTCAGTTTTTCACAGCAGGCATTTTGAACTGACATGGCAGTAAAAGCACAAGTGAAACTAACAACAGAAACAACAGGTTTATGTTATGAATTGATCCTTCCTAAGTCCCACCCCTTTTGGAACCTCAGTCAGCGTCTTACATGTCTACTTCCTGTACTTACATGCTAGGCTCATCTATGTTGAAAACAAAACCACATGTTTGAAGATGGTCAAAGATGTTGCTTGGAGAACTGTAAAAGTGGCATATAAAGTCGCATCTCTAACTAGCGGGCTAATTCACATCAATTGTTTGCTAGCTACTTATATCTGATTGCTAATATTACCAAGTTACCAATATGACCAAGGTTCTGCCGTGTACAAAGCTTGCTCAACTGTTATTGAAACAAAGCGCAAAAAGGGGCGACAGTCAGTGTTGGTCAATTAAATATATATTTGTTCCTGGTAGATATAATGTTAATTCTTAATTTCTAATAGTGCTTACCACCAACACAGCTTTTTTACAACGTAGTCACCTGTGTTGGGCTAGTTACTCAGGAAGTGTAATAAATTAATTTTTACTTATTACTCCTTTAAAAAGCAGTTCTACATTACTACATTAAGGTTACATTACTCGTTATGTTACTATAATACTCTTGTTCCCTGTTGGCACCCAGAAAGCTTTTGTTGTCAGCTGTTAGCAGATGTTGGCTGTGGTACAGTAGAACTGCAGACACTATATTTCACTGTGTGCATCCTTACGCACAACAAGACAGCAGCATAACTCCTATTATCATTTGATTTAATTTTGTTCTCTAGAGAGTTTCCTGCATCCTGTTAAGTTTATAAATACAGTTTTTAGGAAATGAATCCTGCACATGCACAAATCATGAATGTAATCATTAATGTAAATCGTTAAAAAACAAAACAAAAAGGCAATATAGCCTACAAAGATGGGTAGAGCTGCAGGTGCAGGTATCTAAATTAGAGAAAATAATACACTTGGGTGGGTGGCAGGTGGATAATTTATGCAGACATGCGGCCAATTCATGCATATAAATCACATAACACAGTGTTACTTGGATTAGTAATGGTAATATAATTTAATAATCTAATATTATATAATATAATTTTTGAAAATTGTGATCCCTTACACTACGTGTTAGTGGGAAAAGTAATAATTTAACAGTAACAAGTTACTGAGTAATGCATTACTGCCCAACCATGGTGGTCAGAAGGATCACTTCATTGTCTTCATGGACACCAGAAGCGACAAGTAACCAACCAGCAATGTTTTTCAGTGTAGGTATGACATGTTTGTATTGTGTTAAGATACAATTATTTCTTAAATAGTCAGATGCTAAATACAAGTTATTGCAGTGAGTCTTCTGTTATTCACTGATGACACACCAGTCAAAACAATGAGATTATGTCTGCCAAAATGTTTATGGAGACAGCTGATTTTCTCTCCGTAAAACATGATGTTACACGAAAACTGGATCTTCAAGGGCCAATGCAAATACATTATGGAATATATCGATGTACATGACATTCTATAAAAAAACAAAAACAAGGGAAAAGATGTGGAAGGACTTTTTCTTTGTCAACACAGTTTTCTCCCTCAGATAAATGTGTAGTTGGAGAGGGTCATGAGAGGAGACAAGTGTTTGATGAAGAGCAGGACTGCGCTGTCTAGCCTCGCTGTCGGCTTCTTTTTGTCATCACTGGGTTTAAAAATAAATCCCTCCGTCCCCTCTTCCATCCACACCTTCACATGCCTCCACTTCTTCGGCGGTCCATCCTGACGATAATTGCCTCCTACTTACTGTATGTTATCGCGGGGACCTCTCACCACTTGCAGCCACTTACTCTCACTATAGGTAGAGGGAACTAGGTGAAGGTGTGAAAGTGTGTGTGAATGTGCGGGGATAAGGAGGTGGAGCGGATGTGAGACAGTGAATTAGGCGGCTAGGGCAGGTGTTAAAAAGGCTTTAGGAGGCTAAGAAGGGACAGCGTGATACTACCGGAAGCTCTCTTCTCAGCAATAGGGATGCAGAGGGGACGGGTCTGTAGGGACGAGGACACAAGAGACAATGATTAAGTGGAGGTAGCAGAGGTTGACTCTAAGTCGTGTAACCTTGTCATCTGCAATCAAGCCCCCGGGGGCCCACGTGTCTTCACTCAGGCCTAATATCACGGGCAGTCCCTACACCCCCCCTTCAGCACCCCTCTTCAGCCTGCAGGGAGTTAAAAATACATCTATCTAGAAACGTCCTTGTAAAAACGGGTTCATCATTTTTTCTCGCCCCCCTCCTGCTGATATTCTGAAAGCATAACTTGGGGGCAGAGGCAAGGTCAGCCACCAGCTTCTGTGGCAGACAGATGAGATTCAGCTTGGCCCTGGTAATAGCAACGGAGAGACGGAGAGGGCCATGTTTCATCCTCCATCCATCTATCATCTCTGTCTCTAAATACTGTATAAGCGCAAGCTGAGCTCTGAATGCATTGCCACCATTATAATATCATTCAGCTCAGGCTTTATTGTTCTGCATTTGGTCTGAGTCAATGTGGTTAGGGATCGGAGAGTTTTCCCTTTGGTTGAATAAGTGATTCAGGCAGCGCTGCCCATACAACTGAGGTTATTTTGCAGTCACAGTGAGTTAGTCACTTTGAGATCTAAACAAAATCTGAGCAGTAAGGGCTACTTTGACTGACACTGAGAGGACACACATGCAGACACACAAACCTCTGCACTTTAATTTCAGCAATCAGTCTCTTTCATTCCGGCAAAGCTCCGAATCAAAGTCAAAGCACAGCTGAAATGGTCCTGGCTAACACACACTAATCTGCGACTTGAAGGCGAGTTTTGAAGTCCCTTTCTGTGAGTCAGAGAGAATGCAAGATGAGATCAGAGCGCTTCGCGTCCCTGACAACGCCGCGCTCATCCTCTGGATGCAGGTGGCTGTGCCGGCTGCTGAGACCACTCATCTCACTCTCTTAAGAAAAGACCCTGAGTAAATAGTCAAATCGAAAAAATAAAAGCTCAGCTGTTAGATCCCAATTTCAAAAGTCGTGTTCTCTTGACTTTTTTTTTCAGTGCTCAGAGGCGAAGCTTCAGGGGAAAGATTATCTTCCCGCTGTCCTCCTCTGTAATTCCCTCTGTAAACAGTTCTGGTGGAATAAGCTTACTCTCAGATGCTCGCTGACATTACCTGCTGCGTGGGAGATGATTACAGAGCGCTATTGGGCTAAACAGCCCCCGGCGATGCTGAGACGGGGAACTTCATGACATCCTGTTTTTATGGTGGATTCGTGAGTGTATGTGTGTCAGACAGAAAGAGAGAGACTGAGAGAAAGCGGTGCGACTGCAGTGCGTGTGTAGGCGGGAGGGCCACAAACCTCATTGAGCGAAGGGCATCCATATCCAGGTACTTAATGGTCTGTGCAACTGTCATCATAACTCATTAATACTTTTCTCTAAAGACATCAAAATGATTCAGGGCTGAAAGAAATGCACTGCCAGGAGGGACCGAAATCTCCGCCAGAATAAGAAGTGACCTACATTTGCAGCCTCGTGTATGAGATGGGTTGCAGACCTTCTCCCACAACTTGTCTCAAGTGTGGCTCGCGGGGATTTTAATTTCAGATTAGTCAGTGTTTAGTGCTTTTATGCTGTCATTCTGGCCTCATTATCTAAGTGGGGACTGTCACTGCCTTTAGCTAAGCTATTACTGAACGTAAAGGGAACTTTAAGAAGCCCTCTCCCTGCCTATTATTGGAAGGTGAATGGTTATCTGTAATTGTGGAGGGAGAGCATTCCAGGGGTGTAGCAGAGGGCGAGATCAAGAATTTTTGCCCGCAATTGCATGACAAATGTACCGACCCTGAAGATAATTAGTGGAGAAAGAGTGAAGAGTGGGCTGGTGTTTTCTTTGAGATCTCATTGTGGCTACAAGATGCCTACAATGGCTGCTTAATGCCCACAGCTTCAACTATTAATGTAATTGTTGTTATTATAATTACCACTACCCCAATTTCAAAAAGCTGTTTAAAATGTAAAACAGAATGCAATTATTTGGACCCATACTAAATTCAGTACTATACAAGATATTTAATAGTCAAACTGATAAACTGTATTGTATTTTGTAAATATGCACTGAGGTTGGGACGGGGGCACGTGTTATGTTACTTTTTCCTTTAACAACATTCAGTAAGTGTTTGAAAACTGAGGATGCTAATCTTTCCCATTGTAAATGGCTCTTAAAAGGATCTGTAAATACTTTAATCACTTCCTTCAAAGTCATAAAATAACCACTTCCTCTATGCTTTTATTTTGATAGTGCATTTTGATGTTATGGATCTTTTATTGTGGCACCTTTCTGGTGGTACAGGAAGTTCATATCTGAGAGTCAGTAACTTGACGTGAGGCAGAACGCATTGAAAGTCAGAAAATTAACACGAGGAAGGAAAGAAAACGACTTACACACTGTTGTTCTGCAATATAAAGGATTTTTATTGGCTATTAAGTGCCTAGCTGGAATGGGAACAAGGTACTCTGTGATTTAATTTGTTTTATGACTGTTTTTAGTGATGTGAATTTGACTTTACTGTGAAAAGGTGTTTGAATGTGTTGTTGTAACAGCTATGCAAATATTAGCTTCTACAGTACAGTAATGTTTATACCCATGATGCCACGGCCACTAACATACCCCCCATGTCATAATATCTTTCTTGCAGTTTTGTGCTGATAAACATTGGACCATGTGCCAACACAGTTTTTCACATAGTGATCTCACCTCATGACTGAGGCTTTTGAGGATGCCCCTTAC
>JAJHUR010072325.1:0-10979 GCA_027495735.1 Lutjanus campechanus
AGAGCAAACTAGCTGATGGCAGCTACAGTTAGCAGCAGTCAGTCATTATTTTAGCATCAAGTAAAGGTATTTGTCCGTCAGGAAACTGTCCTCCTCAAATCAGAGCAGTCTGAGGACATCACACGGAAAACCATAAAACATTTTCTCCTTAACACATGATCCAGTTTCAGTGGTGTAGGACTCAGTGCCGTTGTTGTGTGTGCCTTTCCTCAGGTTCTAGGCTCATCCCAAGTCTCTTATTGCACTCTGGTTCTGCTACAACACCGGTGCAGTACGGGCAGTATGGTAATGAGTTAACAGCAGCTACAGTTAGCAGCAGTTAATGGTTACTTTAGTAACAAGTAAAGGTATCTGTCCATCAGGAAACTCAAAGAGATGAGGCACTGCAGTTGGAGGACATCAGAGGCACCATTCACCCTGTTACAAGTCAGTGTTTCTAAGGCAAAATTGTTCAGTAATGTCGATTTAGGTGAGAAGGCATTTGGAGAAGAATGAAAGGCTTCACCTCCATGATGAGGTTGCAAGTTATAGAGCTTTAATTTTGCGTCTTAGTTGTAAAGAAATATGAACCGCTGCAGTTCAACTACCTGCCTTTAGCTTCTGAATTCAAAACATATCAAATGTTAAGTAAAGTAAGGTCATATTTACTCATAAAAAACAACTTGTCTTACAATGTTACTAAGCAACGACACTGTAAGGGTAAATAAAACATGCAATAAGAGAGCACGGAGCAGTGGGGGAAGAGAACAGGGATGGCTGCTGTTAGAATGAATACCTTGCTGTGGTAAACAAGCTATTGACAGGTGAGCGTTTTCTTAGTATTGGTCGACTAAGTGTGAAGGCTCAAGGACCTTGACGCCGTTAATATGCACACTTAATGTGGCAGTGCGGCTCTGAAATGAAATGAAAAGTTAGAGTGCACAGAAAGATTGAGGCATGCAAGAGCAGGCTTAGTGAGGTTGTTTGACATTTAGTGTGAACTTTCTGTCACAGCGACAGAAAGAAGGAGAGGTTCATTATGAACATCTCAAAGTAACAACAAACTGCAGAGGTAATGCCAATCTGGCAGCTTAAATGTCATCATGCCCTTATTCTCCTCTTTTCTTTCACCTCTAAAGCATGAGAAATATGACAAGGATTGGATTTTTTTTTAACCAGGATGACCTGTGTTGGATATTAGACAAAAGAAGCTTGTTTGGGGGGACTTTTTATCACAGATATTTTGATGATCGTGATGTTGAAACATTCTGTTTTCACTTAAAGAGGGTCAGAGGTCAGGGTTGGCAGCAAAAAAAATGGCGTCCCCGGAGCTGTCGGGGACTCAGGGGCCGCAAATATATGGCAATATGACTTAGAGATGTGGTCCTGGCCGCACGCCACAGAGAAGATAATGGTTGTTATTTCTGTGTCCGCAGCGAGAAAAGCTGATCCACGAGCTAGAGGAAGAGCGACGTTTGCGACTGGAGAGCGAGAAGCGTCTCCGGGAAGTGACGGAGGAGTCAGAGCTGGGACAGGCGCAGATGGTTTCACTGCAGCAGCAATTCTCCAGGTAAAAAAGCCTGAAAACTGAGTGTGTTCTGACATAATTGTAAGACCACAGTGACCAGTAACTCACAGTGACCAGTTTGTTGCTATGCTGTTTTTAATATGATGCTGAAGATCATGATATTCAGTATATGCTGGAAAGGGATCCAGCCCTCTGGATACAAGTATTCAAGTATTCAAGGTACGTGAGTAGTTTAATGCATTGACTTTCTGAAGTAGTGTCGCTGGAAAAAAAACATCTGGATGGCAGTATATGTTGCTCCAAATCCTGGATGTACCTTTCAGCATTAATGGTGCCTTGTTGCCTTGTTGTAATTGTAGGTTAAATGATAAGGCATAAATATTTTACAGGGTTTTATTGGTACTTTTACAAAGGAATTACTTCCCCCACCACTGGGTACAGCAGGCATAAGTGGATAGAAAATGAATGGATGTATCAGCAACTTGCTAAACCTTGTAAAAGGATTATCTCAGACGCTCCCTGCCCTTTTCCTCACCCCATAATGGAGATCATCGGAGGACTTTACAAGCCACCTGGAAGAAATTGTATTATTTATTGAATTTTTCAGTGATTTGTCTTTATTTAGACACTTTGACTTGAATTTCTTACCTACTTTGCTTTTTAAAAAGACTGTAGCAACTGAAGATAAGCACTTTATTGTGCTTACAGGCATTGGTTTTAATACTGTCATCATGAGCAGTAATTAATCCTCCGATTTAGTCGTGTAATAGCTGTTACTGAAAATTAAATCAATTTTAAATACAGTATATAGCCCTGAAATCATAAATCTGACACATAAGCAATCTGTTCATAAGCACACAAGAAGGGTTTATGTGACATTATATGGATGACATGTTGGGATCAGACAGGCTGAGCTTCAGTTTAGAACAGTGATAAGGCAATTAAATAGAAATAATGGACATTTTCAAGCCAGCTATAATCAAATATCCCTTTTAGGTCATGATAGAAGTCATGATAGTGGATATTGCAAGCTCAAAAATAGGTAAAAGCAGCATCAAATCTTGCTCACCCCACTTTTCTTGTCATATGATTACTTTTAGCCATCAAATAAAGGTACCCAGAAATACTAGATCTAATGGACGCTGACATTTTACGTCAAAGGGGGAACAGACATATCAAAAGCAGGGACAGTATCAGAATATGTGGCATGCTCACACAGAAGTCATGTGTTTTTTTTTCTCAGAAGTTTCTGTAACTTCAATAGAAGTAATTGATTTTTGGAAGCAATTTCCTGCAATCTGCACTGTACGAATCAATATGGCGTTCTCACTCTTGTCATTTCTTCATTTCTTTGTTCTTGCCATTTCCTCTAAGCACTTAAACGATATTCCTCTTGGTCACTTGACCTTGTCATCAGCAAAAAGATGGGTTGGTACATTACATTAGCTCTGAAAAAGAGAACGTATAAAGCGTGAAGTGCTCAAACAATGTTCTTGTCACAACTTAAGTAACACGTCTTTCATGAACTCGTCCTCCACCTCACAGCCGCTGAGGTGTAACAGCAAATGCAAGAGCTGGAGCCGAGTTGATGCCTTAATTAGGCGATAGGCATTCAGTACTTTACTTATCCACCCCCGCCCCCAAAAAAAAGGAGTCCAGAGGATTTCACATTAACTGCTTATCTTCTCATTAAGTTGGTGCAGAAAATCCTGTACATTTTAATGGTCCCAGCGTTATAGAGCAGATGAGGGCAGAGTCGCCGCCAGGGGAAGAATAAAATATTTAGGAGCCATTCCAAAGATTTATCACATATTTGAAACGTTGAATTGATGCGTCTGAATTTGAATTCTCGCTTATGTTCAGCTTCCTAACCTCCCCTTTTATGAAAGCGAGCAGTTCACTGCATCCAGATACAAAAAGAGTGTTAAAAAGTTGGATAGAGAGCAACACAGCTTTTACCGTGGGGTTAAAGGGATATTTTGGATTATTTGAAATGGCCTTGTGTGAGGTAATTATTGATAGTCAGTGTATTAGCTACAGCAGATGCCAGTTGGCATGGCCCCAGTTTGAAGAGGCAGGAAGGAGCACCAGAACAGACTAAGCAATGTACTGCTGTGGACAGGGTCAGCAGTAAAATGTTATTGTGTGACATCTGTGTTTTAAATGGTTAGTTCAGATTCACCAGTTACACAATAATACAAACTAACTAACTGATCGAGCAGCAGTAGACCAACAAAGCCTGTGCTCTGCAGGGTAACATTAAAGATTTGGCTTATAGAACAGTGGTTTTATAGCAGAAATGACTGTCTGATGTCAAGGTAGACTGGTAAAAATTGAAAATATAGCATAGTGTGATAGTTTAGCTTTTTTTGGGTGGCTAAAATGCATTTTGCTGCTGACCCTGTCCATAGCAATGCATTGTTAAGCCTTCTCATACAGCCCCACTTAAAATGAGCCAAACTATCTCTTCAAGTGCTCATGGGTCCTTCAGCAACAGTTCTTAAAGGGCAATTTTCATCCAATTTTCCTTTGTTTGGTGTTTCAGTAGCAGTCCATACAAGATATGACCTTTGAAAAAGATGGCTTATAGGTGGTTTCCACTTGGTATAGCAAGACTTCCTCTTCAGTTGGAGGTATATAAATCATCATGAAATCCTGTATAAACCTGTCTGAATCAATTTCATATTTCCAGTATTGCTGGCTGCACCTGTCCACGTCCTGCGCTTGGGTTTTTACTGCACAGGATTGGTAGTTAGACACATGTATCTCCCTGTCTGACCTGTGCGTAGGCTTATTGTGTTCCCCGCACACGTTGCCAGGAAAAAGTGATAATATTTGTGGAGATACAGAACACTCCCTGCCTGAATAAGAGTCTTAAAAGGGGAGGATGTAGTAGTGAATTAGTAGATATGGGAGCAGCAATATGAGAGTCGATGTCTGGCCGCCAGAGCAAGAGAATGTACTGCAGTTCTATTAGGTGGGAAATGTATAAAGCTTATCCCTGATTGGGTCCTGCACAGGTCCCCATGGAGACAGATGAATTTGTCGCCATGGCAGGGGTCACCCAGATGGATGGTTCTTATTGGGTGCCAGGCAGCTGCCGGTGCTGTACCGAGACTGTGCCTCTGCAATATAGACAAAGATTCCATTATGTCCTCAAAAAGTGCTTATCGAAGAGAGGGGACATTCACCCAACCTCGCCACCTCGCTCAGCTGTTGTCATTCCAGCGGCGTTGCTCATTGTCATCATGCTGGATTGCTGTAATTTCCGTGCTGCGCATCGTCAATGGTTTAGTGACTCCTGAGGGGAAACACAAGGTTCAGCTGCTTCCAATCCACAAGTTGCAAAGATATCCGCCTCCACCTCCACACAAACAAGCTAACAGGATTTCAGTCTCACTGTCGAAGTCTTAATCTTTGTTTAAGCGTTGCTGAGTGCTTATCTGAATGTGAATGAGCCAAGCCAGTCGCCAACGTGTGTGTGTAGAGTGTGTTTACGGGTATACCTGGCCCCTTCAGTGGATTAACATGCTTACATGGCAGCCAATACTCGGTGGTGCTGTGCCGTGGTGGCAGATGGGACATCAGTGAGGTCACTTTAATTAGCGACTTACAAGCCAGCATAAAAAAGGAGGAAAAGATAACGCGGTCACCAGGTTACTGGCAAGTGTCTTCCCATGAACCTTTGCCCCAGTTACATCTGCTGTTTTTTTTTAGTTATTGGCTTATGGATATACACTCTAAGAAATAAAGAAACTAACTAGAACCATACAGGGTTCTTGGGCTTGTCCCTATAGGAGAGCCCTTCTTGTTTTCTGGTAAAATACCTAGAACCCAACATCTGTGAGAGTTTTCACTAAGAACCCCTGAAGAGAGGTTCTACAGAGAACCCTTGTATGGTGCAGTGGTTCAACTGAGAACCTCTCCCTCTAAGGCTGCAAACACAACTGACAACCGTGTTATGTTATAGTACAAAGAGCCTTTGCCAAAAGAGTTCTTCAAGGATTTTAATTCCTTTATACTCTGAGGGCTTTATCTAGAACCCACTGAGGTTCAATAAAGAACATTTTACATTCTAAGGGTTTTATCTGGAACCCACCAAGGGGGGTCTACAAAGAACCTTTTTATATTCCAAGGGGTTTATGTAGCAATGCTCCTGGGATTCCGTAAAGAATATTTTATATTCCAAGGGGTTTATTTTGAACACACTCAGGGGGTTCTTACGATAATCCTTTTATATTCCAAGGGTTTTATCTATAACCCACCCAGGGGGTTCTATGAAGAACTATTATGGTACCAAGAACCCTCGATGAACCCTTGCCAAAAGAGTTCTTTTTGGATTACAACAATCCTTTTCTTCACAAAAGGGTTCTTCAGAAGCAAATGGTTCTGGGTACAACCTCGACCCCTCGGGAAGAACCCTTTAGGAACCGTAATTTCTAAGAGTGCACCTCACTGCCTCATAAGCATGCACACTAACTGTCAACCAGCGGACGACTATTATTTGTGTCTCTGCTGCTCAAGACTTCATCCATATCTTGTGATTGATTTAAGCTTGTTATTTGTTGCGCATTAGGGGAATAGAAACCTCAGTTCATCAATGTGTCTTTGGAGATAACACCCGCAAATCATGTTAAGTGGACATCCAATCTTTTAAATAGACTGGGATCTATTTGACCTCAGGCAACAATTGATTTGCGTATTGCTAATTAATTGAGGTTGTGCTTTGAATCATGATGATGGAAGTCAAATCAGACTAGTAGCAGGCTAGGAACCAATTTGAATGATAAAAGCCAGCCAAATGTTATAGCAAAGATATCAAACACTATGCAAATGAGTGTTTTAAACAGATTTCTCAAACCTTGCCAAAAATAGGGTCCAGTCAAGCCTTATTTTTTTTTCCAAGCTCGCCTTTATGATTTGTTGCACCAGGAGACAGAGGTGTTCTGTGATGATATGAGACAAAAGGTAATGAGCTGCTTGTTAGACTTGCACTTTTACAGTTTCACACACACATGAACAAACAGGCGTATCCACACCAAACTGAAAAGATCAGACGCTCCCGGAGCCAGACGAACTCCGGGGAATCTCAGCTTCTTACAGCCTTTGTTTGTGTGTGTGTTTGCCTCTGAACGCCCCTGTAACGCTTACACTGTTTGGCAGGGGATGAATGTAAGGCAGGAATCGCCCAAAACTAGAACAACTGGCTTTTCTTTTTCTACTTTCCCCCACTAAAAAAGCTCAATTTGCTTGTGTTTGCATGGCTGAGATCAGAAAGTCTGCATTCCTCAAGTGACTGGCCATTTAGCTCCAGACATAGGTGTACACACACATGCTGACATCCACACACACACACACCCTCCCCCAACCAGTTGGGTTCTTAGCCTGGCTGGTGTGGGTCACATGCACAGCCCCTCATGACGTGGGTCAACCCCCCAGGGCTTCGCCACCACTAGCATGGCCTGCCGTCATTAAACTCCAGCGGATTAGTGGGAGACTCCAGCCCACAGCCCAACAGCCTCCTTGGCCCACCCTGGACGTCCCACAACTCCATATGGGCAAGACATTTAAGAGCCAGGACAGGACTGGAGGAGAGAAAAGATGGGGACACAACTTGGAGCAGCATTTAAATATTCTATCATCTTGTCCTTCAACAAATGAGGGCAGAAAATGAGATGATTTGTAGAGACAGAACTGCAATTCATCCAGTGCTTTTGGACGTCTATCCAGCAAGGACACTCTGAGGCCTTGTCCACATCCCCCTCCCCTTCCCGTGTCAGCACACTCAGAAAGACAGGATGACCGGTGAGCAGACAGGAACATGGGGGCTACTGGGGGCCCTGCATGGCCTGAAGATGAGGGAGGCAGTTTTCAGGTAATTAACTGAACAGCAATTTTATTTTGTCTGTGAACAGAAGTGTTGTAGTACTCAAGATTGGTTTTGGTCTCAGAACTTTTTGAGGGTCTTGTCTCTGAATACACTACATTTTTACCCGGTCTTGTCTTGGTCTCAGACAAAGAGGACTCTGGATTTTATTTCAAGACCGGTCAAGCGGTTACTTTAATTTAAAATATTTGTTACTGCTAACTCACCTCAAAACTTTTAATAACTCTGTGGTTTCACATGGGACACAAACCCTGGTCTCCTGGATGAAAGTCCTGTGTTTAATTGAGCCACCCATCCACCCATCCACCCCACCTCTTCCAGACATTGACTTTCTCACTCTTTATATGTCCAATGCCAGTTGCATCTCTTTCCACTGCTATCTATATGAGTATCCAAGAGGCAGTGACAGAACACTGGTATTTGACGAGACACATAAAAGCAGCAAATACATACATTTAGGAAGCTGGAGCCAGCAAATGTTTGACATTTTTGCTTGAAAAATGACTGAAGCAGTATTCAATGAATCAGTATTTGGCAACTAATGTTCTTTTGATCAGCTAATCAATGAATCGTTGTAGCTCTAGTCTTGATTTATCAAAGTCTTCGTCTTGTCATGATCTTGACTTGCCTTGGCCTTGGTATGGACTTTGGTCTCAACCCATCAAAGTCTTGGTCTTGTCTCGGTCGTGACTTGGTCTCGGTTCAGGTGTCGTGACTACAAAACTGGTGAGCAGAACTCAGGACAGGACCAACTTTTTCAGTTTTTTGAGGCTGAAAATTTGTTTGGTTTCACTCCAGTGCATTTTGTTTTGCTTACCATACCATACTTATCCTCTTAAGGACTTTATTGTAGACATTCGTCTGCCTGCAATGGAGATTAGACACTTGTAGAGAGAGAAAAAGAGAGGCCCTTTGTTGGCTGCTGCTCTTAAGTCTGCTCACACACACGCACCTTGGCATACCCAGACGCTCAGGTACGATATCTGGGCGTTTGTGCTGCTTGCTTATTCTTGGATTTATCTGTGTTGTTTTTGTCACTTTTGTTCTCTTTGAGACATTCGAGGTAAACCCGTTTGCTATAAAATCCTCTTGACTTTATTTTGCTCAGATAACAGTCATTGTCACCCAGATCACATGTGCGCTCATCAACACGACGAAGGCGTTTACAGCCGAACCAGTCCACTTGACTTTGAATCATCGCCCTCTTGAAGGGCCCTCTTCGTGGCAGGATATGGGAGACTTATGGTTAGACTAACAACAACAGCAGACGATGACTGGTGCCTGCAGATTTACAGCTCAGCGGTGTATTCTTTCTGCACATTACTCAGTGTGTGAGAACATGTGTGTATGTGTACGTCCGAGGCCAATGATGTAAACAGGCAGGAATGGCAGCGTTTTTCAAGTCTGGACGTGTTGTTTGGACGGTCACGCTCAGGTTGAGATCCCTCCACGGTCCGCAGAGTAAAGTTTGGTGTGTGTGTACTGTATGCATTCATGTGCTACTCTCATTACCACCACACACCACTCTCCGCTCTTAGAAATAAAGGTGCTAAATAGAACCATAAAGGGTTCTTCGGCTTGGTCCTTTCAGAGTGTTCTACGTAGATCCCAACATTATACCATTATAACTACACAGAGAAAAATAAAGGTGCGCAACTGGAACCAAAATGGTTCTTCAGAAGGATGCCTTAGAAGAACCATTTTTAGTTCCACAATGAATCTTTTACCAAGAGTTTGTTAAAAGAACCATCAAAAAATGTTTCTTTGAGGCACCATAAATTTACAATAAACAATAAATGGTTCTTTGAACATTTTAAATGAAATTATTATGGGTAGGTTGAAAGACAAATACATGATCATAGTTCTACCAATAACTTTTATATTCCTAGGGTTTTATCTAGAGCCCATAGAGGATGTTCTACCAATAACCCTTATTATAATGCAAAGAACCCATAATGAGCTGGTTCTTTGGTTGAAAATGATTCTTAATGAAACACTTAGTCATGCGTAAACATTTTATTCAAATAAGGGTTCTTGAGAGGCAAATGGTTCTGGGTAGAACCTCAGCCCTTCAGGAAGAACAACTTTGGAACCCTTATTTCTCAGAGTGTGGTCTCCACAGCTGGCTGATACACTCAGAGAGGGAGCTGAGTGATTGCGCTCTGTTTGCAGATCAATGGCCTCGCTTCTAATCATCCAAGCATCCAGCCACGCCTGGACCAAGTGTTTTAATTTGGCGCTTTCGTAATGGCCCCCCTGCATGCCTTGGCGGCTGCAGGATTTAGCCGCATGAATCAGGCCCCTGTTCAAGACGACACATCTGGGGTCATTAACGGGATGGAGGGGGGTCAGTCTTTTGAAGTTACTTCCTTGCTCCTGCCCAATGGGGACGAGGTCTGTTAAATAGATAATAGGTGTCTGGACTATTTTGGGAGCACCTCATATTAAAAAGGATTTATTGGTCCATTTCATCCCCTCTGTAACTTCCAAATTTGAACAGGGAATTATGTCTGATTGAACTTAATTTGGGTTATTCTACTCTATCACTTGTACTAAATTACCAGCTCATAAGAGAGCTTTGCTACCGATCTCCCTTTTTTAAAAAAATAGTCTGTTCACTTACGAAGCGCCACGGTGGGTTTGTGTGTCAAATTGCAACCTTGTAACTATGTCAGACAATCACAAACACTTGTACACGCACACACTCCACCCCACCAACTTCCGCCTTGGATTAAACATGCTGGTTATGATGTTTATAGGCACGCCGAAAGAGGTCAGATTACAAGCTTTTGCGGAAGTAGGGCATCCATCCTCACATCATGATAGCTTGCCTGTTCTCTCTGGCTTGTGAGGCTGGTGTTCACAGATTGTAGCCTGAAGCCAAACAGCATGTAATTCAAACTGACCTCATGGTTGCAGTATAGATTTGGTTTGTCTGGCAGCTGCTCTGGCTGACACATATACACAGCGGCTGCTATTGTGCTCTTTGTACCCTGTTTTATAAGCTAATTATTTACCTGTACATTACACATTACACACCCGTCACTCGCTTCTTCAGTTCGTTCACCTGTCTCTGAGATTTCTTCTGCCTCAGTACAACAGAGGTTAATGGAATTTGTGCCATTTGTACCATTTACCAGCAACATTCCTGTCCTGTCCTGTCTGTCTGTCTGTCTGTCTCAGTTACTCTTGATAATTCTCAAACCTTGCTATGAATAGTTTTAATTTGAACTATTTTCTACCCTATGAAAGCCATTCAGTGTGTTCGTCCGAAGTGGCAGGGTCACTTTTCATAAAACCAATATTGCTGTGTTTTTTTAATAGTGTTTTTCCATGCTTTGACCACCAGACACAAAATTCTTTTGACATTGAGGTTGAAGGCAAAAATCTCAGAGATGAATACCTCAAAACTTGGGTACATGACACCATATCTGTATGGCTTGATAGTAGTAAGTAAGTAATTGACCACCAAGTCCACTAATTCCCTAAATTTGGTGGCAAAAGTACATTTTTGGTGGCCCAAATGTACACTTTTGTAAAAAAAAAAAAAAAAAAAAAAAAAAAATTTAAAAAATTTTTAAAAAA
>JAJHUR010072326.1:0-16057 GCA_027495735.1 Lutjanus campechanus
ATAGAAATGTGAATTCTGCAGTGCAAGGATTTGATTTTGAATAAATATAATTTATTCTACTAACTGATTTAACTGAGGAGGAGGAGAAAAGGACATCAAACTGTTATTTTTCATGGGATGGAGGGACTTGCTACATTTTGTGGAAGTTTATACTTCAGCACTACCTCAGTTAGCATTAGCTCTGTGTTATATAGAAGCTGGTTCTGCTCTGTGATGATCACTAGTGCGTGTGTGTGTTCATGTTGCTGCTGTATGTAAATTTACTTCACATACATGCCCTGAAGGTAATAAGATTGTGTGTCAAAAAAAGAAATTAATTTGCTTAGTAACACTGTGTAACTTTGATTAGCACCCAGCGCTAGCAGTACTGTGCACTGTGGCTGATCTAATTAGAAATAATGTGCAAATTTTCCCCCCATCAGCCAATCAATCTTTGAAGAGTGGATAGAATTTTAGTCAACCAAGATTTTTCTTTGGTTGACTGGAACTCTAGTATTCACCACTTACTGTGCTGTAGATGCTAACTTTTAAAGCTTTCACGAGAATAGACGTCTGTTGCTAATGGTAACATGGTTGATGAAAGTAGTGAGATTAACCTGAAACATTAAAATTGAGAGTTACAAAATCAAAACAATCAGCTGACAGATGCTCAAATGCTCTGATGAGTTGAGTGGAACTGCAGAGTCAAATGATAATCTCAGGTAGGGTTGTCATTGTGAAGTACAGTATTTTTTTCCAACAGGATGGATCATAGTACTATAAATTTTCCTCTCACTCGTAATCCATCTCTGTCAAGTATGTAAACAGTCTCATAACAGACAATCTCTGTCCGTTAATAAGATTACTCACAGTATCTCTGTGAGGTATATTTGGGCTGTCTAATAGTGCAGGGTGGGTGATTTGTGGTCTGTGGGATGCATCATACATGTGACCAGTATCTACCTGGGATATTCCTCCATCAGGAAAGTTGTGCATGTGATCCTTAGGCGGAGCCAGACACAGGCTTGTTTATGTCCTTAAGCCCACATCGCGTGCCAGACAGGAGTCACCCATGTCAACACCGATCCCAAAGCATAGAATTCCCTTCCATAGAGACATTAGTCATTACTGTTTACTATAGGCACTGTCATTACTTTGTGTCTTACTCATCAGTTAGCTTATTAAGTAAGCTTTAAAAATCCCCAGAAGAATAACACAGAGGAATTTCAGCGCTGTTGGTAAATGTGTGCTTCACTGCTTCGCTTGAGATTGTTTAGATATGAGCCTCACCCCAACTGACGGCTTTCATTCAACGTATGCTGCTTTTAGTGAGGAGCTAATTTCAGTCTCCACTTAAAGCATATCTGAGGATCAAATGCTAGACCGTATTAATTTTCTTCATTCAAACTTCATGTGAGATATTTAATGTGCACAGATGGGATAAGAGTTGTTTCACTTTTTCCTAAGTTGTACATAAAGATAAAACAAGGAACAATGACACAACAAATATAGCATTGCAAGCTACAAGGGTGTGTTTAAAGCTGTCAACCTTTGCCAAAATCGTAATGAGAAGGTGTACAAGATAACTACAGTTAACTTAATGTCTTTTCACTTCAGCTAAGAGCTGTTGCTTAGCAGCATGTGTTTAGTATTCAGCCCTGCTCAAAAACAGTAATAAAACACCATTCAGTGCTCATGGACAGCAATGATTAAAGTTTCCAAAGAGAGGTTATTACATAGACATGCCATGCTGCACAATTACAAGCATCATATTTATGGCAAGAAAAAAATCCTGCTTGCTTTTGACATTTTCCCTGCTATTCAAAGTCTAAGCATCACCCTGTGCAAATCTCTCTCTGATAAACGTGTTTTTACTGTAGTGTTGAACCATGTCTATGTGTTTGTTAGGCAACAATTATGATTTATTACAAAATGGGCTTCATTTCCACAATTTTGGTCATCATATCTATCAGTTATGGCAACACAAAGTATTTTCTGGAACATGTGAACACAGCATGGTTACTAAAATAAAATCCAGTAGGGAAATAAACACGATCAGTCAGATATAAGATTATCTAACCCACTTTATTTTGGAAGGTAAACTGAAAGAGAGCACACCCAAGATGTCAGTAAAATCCTTCACTGCACGAGCAAACAATGTGCACGCACGGCTGCAAGAAACTGGCAGCAGGTCAAAGTTAAACCAGGAAGCTGACCTGATCACCTTCATTTTTAAACATTTTCTCCTGGCTAATCTAAAGGTTTGTTTATCATCTGACTGAGTGCGTTTCTTGCCCTATTGCGCTGTTTCTTTAGAGATGCAGATATGTTTCCAGATGTGTTCAGACATTAAACATCATTTGCACAAATTTGACTGTCTGTGCAGTCCACGTTGATTTGCTACAAACATCCAATGTGCCAACTCTTCAGACGTTACCTAAAAATAAAATAAATAAAAATGTGAGCTACCAACTCAAATTAAGTCCAAATTAAGCACCATTAACTTGTCCCTCCAGCCTCTCTCCCTTTTCCTTCTCATTTCTGTTTATGTGAAGCAGGTTCATTAAGTCTCGGGATGCACGTAATTTGCAATGCAATTTTCCACTCAAGCTGGAACATCTTCAATTCACTTTCCCTGATTAGATTTAGATGGTCAGAGGTCAAAGGTCAAGGTCACTGTGATCTCATGTCCATCTCTAATCATGTGAAGGCCATATCTCAGTAATGCTTTGAGGGAATTTTGTCAAATTTTGTACAAACATCCACTTGGACTCAAGAATGAACTGATCATAGGAGCCCATTTCCTTGAAGTCCATCTTGAGCCACTCTGGACGAAGTTGCACCCACTCGCATCTTTACATCGACACGTGCAATGATGCCGCCTCTGAAATTCATTTCACATTCTGCCATTGTGAAATTAACCTGGTGATTAAAATGTTATTACTACTGATACTGATACTGGCAAAACTGTGAAAGTAAGATCCAAGTTGTAATAAAGTGAAATGATTCACTTCTGTTCTATTTAGTCATGCACTTAACTGACATACAAAATATATTTTTAGAAAGTAGTTATACCTCCTCTGGTAGAGTATGAAAGTGTATGCATGTAGCTCTAATGTAATGTTGACCATATCACCGTTGAAAGATCACAGATTTTCTAGTCTTAAATCAATAATGACCATATAAACAAAGAAACTGGTTTTACTTGCTGTAATTATTCCTCCTGTTCATACTGGCCTGTAAGATCCTTCCTAACATCATGGAGACTTTCTCCAAACAGTATAGTGTATGTTAAGACATCTGCTGTGTTAAAAGAAGATGGCTCCAGCCTAGTTTGTTTGTTGTTGTGCACAAAAAGATGATCTGTCAGATATTTGATGCTTATTTTTCTGGGGCTATATCTGGCACTATGTTGTATTGTGTGAGGACACAGGAAGATAGTGATGGTTAAGGTGCCACAACAGAACATTATGCTGACAGACAATGCCACCTGTTGTTATGTGATAGCGGCTAAAAACAACTTCTATTCATTACAATGCGTGCTCTGTTCTTCTCTTCTCATGTCGCAAAACAAAACCCTTCTCCATTATGCCTGAACGGCGTGCTTACTGAGGCAAACCGCAGAGGATTTACAAAAAATGTTTTTCTTAAGTCGACTGTATGTGTCATGATGAATCATACTGTGTTTATGTCTTTCTGAATGGACATGAACCTCCTACACTTAGGGAGTGCTTGCTGGATTTTCCCATTATAATCATTCACCAGAAAATCGCATCTCTTTTATTCTAGTCTTGTCATGTGTACGCTGAATTCACTTTTGTGCCAAAGTGTTCATAGTCATTACATCAAAAGGTTTGTAAATCAACAAACATACTTCACAGACTTTTAATACTACCCACATTCTTATGTACCTAATATCTCAAGAACGCTTTGAGGGAATTTCTTCAAACTTGGTACAACTTCAAGAATGAATCGATTAGGTTTTGGTGGTCAAAGGTCAAATGTAAAACCCATTGTGACCTCATGTCCGCTTTGATATCTTAGGAAAGCTGGTAGGGATTTTCATTTTACCAGGCACAGATGTCCATCTGGACTCAAGGATTACCTGATTAGAGTTTGGTGGTCAGTGGTTAAAGGTCAAACTCACTGTGACTTCACGTGTCTCCCATTCTTGTGAAAGTGATATCTCACCTCTGTTGTGTGGGAATTTCTTCAAACAGGGTACAAATGTCCAGTTGGTTAAGTGTCTAAAAGGTCAAAGGTAAACTTCACTGTGACATCATAATCTTCTGCAAAAACACTTGAAGCTCTCTGTCAGTCCTCTGTACACCTTCATAAAAACAGTCTCTAGGTGAAGACAACATTTTTCTTACTGGAAATTATTCACTAGAATCATACATGTCAATATAGTGATAACTTCAATTTTTTCCTTTTTTGGGGGGCAAAATTGCACTTAATACCCTGTATTAAATCCTTCAAAGTCTTCACTACATTTATTTTATGAGTCTTGACAGACATGGATATAAACTGCAACTCGACTGGTTGGTGGAGTCGTACTGTACAAACATGAGGAGGTAGTTCTAGTTTGCAGGGTTATGTAAAGACAGAAATCCTGTAGAGCCTGAGGTTTTTCATTCAGCATAACCTAAAAGTTATTTGCACCTGTGCCATGAGGATTTTCAGCATTTCCAACAGCCTTTCTTTCTAGCTCTCTTGAAACTTGATAGACTGTGTTAATTGTTGGCTCTCTTAGGTGTCTGAGAGATCAACATTTTTGCACTGTTGAGGATATTTGATCCTTTTGTTGCTATTTCTTGTCAAAAACTAAAGCCTTCCTACATTACTATACTTCCCATGTTATGACCTTTTTGCAAATCGATCAAACCTGTTTGAGGGATCTGAAAGTATGAATTAGTCAAAAAACAGAAAGGTGTGTCCAGCTTAGACAGCAGACAAAATGCCAGTCTCCCATGTCTCTTTTTACATATACAATGGCATTGTGTTATGGTCCTTTCCCCAACTATTTTTGTGCCCTTTTACCTCATCGTTTGTTGTTTTGTTGGTTGTGGTTGTTTGATGCTGAATGAGGATCAGATTACAAAGGCTTTGTTTTGATCTCGCTCCATAACACAGGCAGGCTTGGAATGACAAGAGGTCAATGGACGGGAAATGCTTTCATCGTGCCTGACTCTTTGACTCTGGCCCTCCATTGTGTTTATGGGCCAAGTTCACGCTTCATAATGGAGTTCCCAGATCATCATTAGGTACCAAAGCACTTTGTCATTTCAAGACACATCTTGGCTTGTTGCTGTTCATTGACTGGGTCACAGGTGTTCTAATAGGTGATAATCGCAGTACCTTTTATAGAGGAAAACCAAGACTGTAAAATTTACTCAACTTTTTAAATGAATACTTGCAAAACAGATGTTACAACAAAATTATGAATTACAAAAGTGGGATTTCCTTTCCTATCCCACTGACCTGTTTGGATGCTCCTCGTCTCTCACGTCACAGTCTGGGTCAAAGGTAAGAGACGGTCCGCCGAACCCCTAAAGGATGGACATCCCTGTCGCTCAAAGAGACTGAAATAGACATCACAATTCACCCCAGTTTCTCCTCCGACCTCATCATAACCCCCCCTTCCCTCCTCAGACCTGACAAACACTGGTTGTAGTAAAGAAAACATCCTTTCACAAGTTGTCCCACTGCCAGCTTCCTGACAAAGGTATACCTAGTCTCATGTAGAGTGTCTCAGAACCTGAACTTCCCTGTTTAGCAACAACGGCGGGTGAGTCATCACAGTGGGCTGTGAGATTCACGCTGATGATTACACATTGAGAAAAAAGTTTGGACTATAAAATACAGTTTACCAAACAATAGTGTTTCTCAGCTTTATCTAGCACGAGGCTGTCTATAAAACGGATTAAACCTACTCTCCCTCGACTCCCTCCTGTTGTTGCTGTGGAGTTTAGTCTGTCAAGGATTCACTGTGTATGTTTGAGAATGTTTTTTAAGTTCATCATCATGCACTTTCATGACTATCCCAGTGTTAGAAACTTGGTGATGTACTCCAGCAAGTACTCACTGAGCTAGTTGGTGAGCTATTTTAATTGGCGTGCTAACTGCAGCCATCTAACCAGCTGGGAACATGCTAACGCTACTCAGTCACAATAGCTCTTCAAGTCAGCTAACTTACAAACTCTTAGTTAGCAAGTTAACAGACACCACTGCCTCATAGCCTCATGACAAGTAGGTGCATCCCTCTTGTTAAGCCACCATCCTTCCTCTACATCCTGTAGTAGCAGAGAGTCCAGGGGCAGAGGGGGTGTTTAGTTGAATATGTTAGCCTAGTCTGCCTAACTCATTGATCCTTTACCTGACTGATGCTTGTGCAAGTTAGAATCTATGGCCCCGATCATGGCTCCGAAATCTCATTAGCTTAACTGTGTTGTGTATTGATAAATCTATGGCCTTGTCTGTGGTGCTGAGGTAGCAGACAGATTTGTAATTGTGACTTTTGAGCTCAGTCCTTTTTCTTGGACCTTGGATCTATAAAGTTCTCCAAACTACATACTATAAATACTCAATTCTATTGTTGCCTATATACTCTATAGAGTAGTGTCACCTCAAACTGACAAATAGTAACGTGTAGTCACATGAGAGCGAGAGAATTATAGAGACACAGTACTCGCTGTACTATTCCTAAAATATTTATATTCAGTTAAAATATTTATATTCAGTAAAGCCTGTACTGCTGAAAATACACACCCAGATCAAGCCACCTTTGTAAGTATAAATATATAATACACTCATTCTCAAACTTTTTCTTGTATGCTCCCTTCAGAAGCCAAAAATGTTCAAGTTCCCCACCCCTTGATTATTATCAGTCATTAACAGTGATTGGGGAAGCAACTGATAAAAAAAAGTTGAATTTTAGTGAAATAAAGGTCAGTATGATGGCATCAGCAAACTCCTCTTCATTTCCCCTACAAAAATCATGTTCATTTAACTTTGTTTCACTCTTTATTTCTCCCCTGGTCATTTACACCCACCCTATGGTGGCTCCACACCCGTAATTCGGGAACCACTGCACATATAGATGTTTAGTGTAACCTGGAAGTGGAGCAGGTAATGTGACTGAGGAAATGGACCTGTGACAGTTCCACCTCAACTTGTCAAAAAGAAAAATGAGAGTAGTGTATGGAAGTGCTTTTCATTTATGATCATCTGGGATTAATAATAAATTTGCCAAAACCAGTATGCATAGTCATCAGTGCTTTCAGACAAAAACAGGACACACTCCTAACTTAGCAAAGTACCTCAAAAACAGACATTCAGAAGATAAGTGTGTTTTAGTTCCTGTTAATATTACAGTAACCTACAGTATCCTTGTTATCCTTATCCTGAAATACAGGTACCATTATTTTTGTTTGAGAGAGCTGGCGTTGCTGTGTATACAACTATGTTCCATGAAATTTGCATAAGGCTACCGTGTTTTGGCTAACGTAATATAACCATAGCTTGTAGTAGCAGCCTTATAGTTCAGTTTTTGTCAGTTGCCATCAAAATATGTACACAGGATTTATTGTTCTGTTTTTGTTTTTCACTATTGTAGCAAAATTAGGTATTATGAAATCAAGAAATGTCACTGGTATTGGTATCGACTACTAAACTCCTGGCATCATGACAACCCTTTTGTCAAACATTCCACTTTTGTGTAACATTTTATGCTCCAGCAAAGGAAGTTTAAATGAAAATAGATGGCGAGACACAGCTAAGCTATGATAGCTTTGTTTTTTGGACTCTTTGGTTCTCTATTGCATCAAAACTTAGCACAGTCATGGCAAACTTTGCACGTCATCATTTATCAGAAGTTGAACTTGACAGGAAAGATTTGCAAAGATTTCCTCCTCTGATCATGATGATCCCATTGAAATGAAGTAATTTACTGCAAAATTTCATCATCTTAAATGGTGTGTGACCGAGCCTTTGAAAGGGCTAGGATGGACAGGTGTGTCATTCAGGATAACAATGAACTCTTTCAAATGGGTGACGAAACGCCTCAGTAGTGCTTTTAAGAATATTATGCAAATTCATCACTCCTAACAGGGGACCTGCACAGGCTTTTGTTGAGAAATCTTGCCTCTCCAGATCTGACAACGTCAGCACAGACTTGACATTTCTATTTACACTGGTTGGATTCCAGCTGACCAGACTCTGGGTGCAATTCAAATTATTCAGTCATCTGGTTTGAGCCGTACCCACATGAATCATGCATAGACTTGGCTCATTTTCAGTCTCTCGTGTTCACCAGTCATAATCAGGAATGTTTATATAGACAACTGATTTGTTTCTTTATCTGATGTTACTGATCAGATAGATGAAGAATGATTCACGAAACGGGGTGGAGCCGAGTCTCTCACGCACCTTTACTGGCATGGTCTGATTGGATGATTGTGTAAGTTGGTCCTGGCAATATTTTTTTGAATACTGTCCAGATGGCCCAGTTAACCTTGACCTACGTCTGATGTTGGATAAAACCACTAGTGAACTGCAGGAAAAAGAAAAAAACATGAGCTGTTGCCATGGCCTCGGGTATAACTCAATGTAAAATTGTGAAGTGACAAATTAGCAGACATATATGGCATGTACATCGTAAAACCTGCTTTTAAAGGGGAACAATCACTGCTGATGAAACACAGTGCAGGCGGCTTTAATCTTTTACTAAACCCGGGAAGATTACAAGAGAAGAGATCACATTTCAGAACAGTTTACATTCTCCTCATTGTAGACATACCACACACCAAGACACACACTTGCTTTGCTGAGGAGTGAAAACATCTACGTCTCAGAGAGAATTCTTGTCTAGGTAAGCAGAGGCATATGGTTGTTAAAGATGAATCGTGTCCTGCTCTCAAAAAGTAGTTTGATGGGTTATTCCGCAGTTCTTTAGAATAAGTTATTATGATAAATCTTTATCCAGATTAATGCTTTAAATTTAACTTCTTTTTTTTTTAAAGAATGAACAAATACTGACTTTGTTATTTGTTGCGTTAAAGCCCTTCATTACCAGACTGAGAGGATTTCTGCATGGACAAGAATATAGCCATTTTATATCGGAATAGAACCACTACTGGGAGTGGAATTACTGCATTAGATATTCTGAAATATGTTGCTTTGACTTCTTTCTCTCTGTCAGATACACACATTCATGCTTAAAATAGGAGAGCGATATCTGGACTAGTGGCATTCTTTTTTGAATGACATCTAACGCCTGACAGCCAAACGTGAATTTGCAAAGATTATGAGGAAGGCAAAGAATGTGTGGGAAGGTTCTTTCCCTGACTAACAACTGCTTCTAAAAGCTGGTAAATATTTGTAATAGATACTCAAGTGTGATCAGTGCTAAAATGTCTGTTCAGGTGGCACACAAAGGAAACTCAACGTGATCACTTCTTTCCATTCCCCTCACTTTCTCTTTCTATTTCTGTCATACTAATTTGGGAATGATAAATCCCTTACAAATATTTGAATGACTAAGGCCTGCTATTACAGGACAAGCTGCTGCTATGTTTCATCAGAGCTGCTTGTTGAATGGCCAAATAGCTTCGGAAACCTCCTCATCCTGCAACTTTCCAACACTGGACTGGAGAGGCCTGTGTCCAACAATGTGTACAAAAACCAACCAACAATCTGACACATCACTTCATGGCATGGCTGGCCAGGCAGAGATGAGAAAGGAGCCAGGGTTTCTACTTATCTCTCTAGCACTTTTATTTCTGAAACTTTTCAGGTGTACATCACTGTGCAACAGTACGAATGTCAAAGTCATGACCCGTCCTATTCTGACACTGACTGACTCGCACTCTTTGCCTGTATTGGTCTGGGTTGTTTGGGTTGGGTAGGTTTAGACATGAGGAGTGAGATTTGGTAGGGTTGGGGTAAGAAAACAGGGGTTAACAGAAAATGCTACTTGCCCGACTAGGCATGTGAGTCTGAAACTCATGAATGTTGAACTCTGGTAAGCCAAAGCCAATCAGAGGGGAGTAGGGCAGGTCATACCCTCACCATCCTGGGCAAAAAAAATTGCTTCTAGCAGAGACTATCTGAAAGCCATGCAGAGTTATTCCCACAATGATTATCACATCTCTCTCCATCTAAGACAGTCCGTATTGCTTCTTTGAGTGTGGCATTCAGAGCAGCTATGCACTATAACACTATAGATTTCCAATGTGGTTGGGGTCCTTGTATTGTGCATGTTGGCGCAGTGTGGTTGTCTTCCAGAACAAGAACATGTAAAGTTTACTAATTAATTTGCAAAAGATCGCACTGTGATTTGTTCTACACATGTTAGATTTCTATCTCTGTTGTCGGGATCTGTTGTGGGATTATTAAGAAGAGCAGAAAAGAGAAAGAAATAATGGTTCGGGCATGGTTTGAAAGTCTTGTTTGACCCACGCATCCATTGCTCAATCCGTCTTGTGCTTACTGTAACTTATTTTAACCCAGACCATGATGTTTTCCTGAACCTAACCAAATATTTTTGGTGACTAACCAGTTTTGGTGCCTAAACCTACCCAAACTAAATCTAACCAAGTAGTTTTTGTGCACAAATGACTGTTTCACAGAATTGACACTGTGATACACAGTTACAAAAGGTGCATGTTTGAATAAAAAGTAACAGAGATCACACAATGGTTGAAATGACTGACAGCTTGTATATCCCACTGGCAGTACTGCTAACACCAGCGTATCTCAAAATAAAGACATATTTCCTAAACACTTAAACATTCCATGACAATGTGGCTACTAAGACGGTAATGGTGCTATAAATCATTGTCTACTTTTTCCATTGTGGACACATGCCAGTTTTGTACAGTAAAACAATCTTTCGTGTATGAGGAAATCCTGGAAAATGTCTGACAAGTAGGCTAACACAGAGACAGTTTGGGGCGTTAAAAAAATAAACCACATTGCATCATGTGTTGATACGACAGATTATAGATCTCAATTACGAAATATAAAGGTTCAAGCAACGCTAAAAAAAATGTAGACTAGTAAAGTAAGGGTCAAACTTGTAAAACCCTAAAATGCACTTTATATCAATACAACACTGCTTAAAACTACCCACACACCCATTTTATTGTTTAATGACACAAATTATGATGCTCTTGTTCTGTCGATAGTTAACACACTGTGTAAATTTAAACTTGCACTAACAATTTAAGATCATAAAATGCTGTAAGACCATAAGGTAATGGTGCTATTGACATCATGAACTGACATCAGTTTACTGTGACTGATGTTGGTCATGTCTGGAAAACACCCGTGATACTTTGTACACAACTCAAATCTCGATGGAAATGCCAAGTTAAGATGGCGAAGTTATGTTTCCACTTAAACCAAAAAACATATTGTTCCCTCAGCAAACTTTATATAATTACAATAGTTAAAAAACAGGGAATTGTTTGAATTATATCCTTGACTAAACAATGCATGACTCAAACATTGCTTCACTTTGAATGGGCTGACATAAAAAAAAAGGAAACCCCAAGTGTTTATATGCTGTATTTTCCACTGACGATCACTTTTCCAGTAGGATGATTTTCAGATTTGGAGTTTCAGAGAAATACTGGGCTGTCTCCTGACTTGAACCTGAAATAAGCTGTTCGTTTTTTGAGCAAGGAGAGGCTACAGCCATGTTGGAGGATGTATTTAGGCACAGGTGCTTTGCGCTAAATGCTAACATTAGCATGTGAACATATAACAATGACAATGCTAACATGCCGGTGTCTATAGCAGGAATAAGGTTTACCATATTAGTTCGGGGGGTTAGCAAGCTAACATTTGCTAATTAGCACTAAAACAAAGTACAGCTGAGGCTTATGGGAATGTCATTAGTTTGCAGGTACTGGATACATTAAAATTTTGACCTGATGATGGCACTAAACAAAAAGTCAGGAGTTCATCTTAAGGAGGTAATTTACTCATACAAGCACAAAATGTCAGACCCATGGTGGTGCGAAAGCAAAAATCAAGAGATCACCAAAATTCATTAGGATCCATCATCTGGGTACCATGAATGTCTTCTAAATTTTGTGGTAATCCACAATAATGAAAATTGCTGGTGGTGCAAAAAGTCAAGGGATCACCAAAATCACTGAGCTTTATGCTTGGGCTACTACAACTTTTTGTATAAAAATTTACGACAAATCATCTGATAGCTGTCAAGATATTTCACTACAAAAACAAAAATATTAACCTCACGGTTGTGCCAAAAGTTAGAGGATAATTCAAATCAGTCAGATTCATCCTCTTGGAACCATGAATGCTTGTACAACATATTCATAGCAACCCATTTTTTAAAATCACAACAATGTAGATTTTTTAATCTGGGCAAAGTTGGTGGACCATTGTCATTCATAGAGCCACTCGAGGCCACTCGTCCTGTTCACTGGCCATGGTTTGCTCATGTGAACTTACATCTGCGCATCACTACAGAGTCTGCTACAACTATTTTCTCTATCATCCTACCTTGTTCTCCTTCGCCTGTTCTTCTGTGGCCCATTGTAGCAAAGTTGTAGAGGGACAGAGGGACAGTGTCCCCATGACTAAAGTAAAAGAAAGTCTCCTGCTTGAGGTGCACAGGGCAAGAGGAGAGGGAAAGACACTGTGCTGCTGCCAGAGGAGTGCTGACTGAGATTTCAGAATGCATCAAAATAAATTACAATACAATAAATTTGCCTATATTTATTACTTTACCCTGAATGTCTGAATAACTCATCAGATTTGTTGCCAGTCACTTAATTCATAATATTTTGACAGTAAAAAGAAACCCGATGGCAGGTAGGAGCAAGCTAATTCACCTTGAGGAGAGTTTGTGTGTATCAAAACTGCCATAAAAGATGCATTACTGCTGCCAGCATGTGTCCAATCACACTCTTATAGAGGCAGTACCTGGTACACATACCGATGGCAACGCGCACCCGCACGCTACTCCATACACACACACACTCATCAAACATGCTCTAAACATTCCCGATTCACAGACATAATGAGTAAACTCACTCCAGGCTGGAGGCATTGTGCTGAGCTGAGGTCCAGCCAGGAGAACAGATCCAGAACAGGTCTGGAAGCGTGTGGCTTGGAAATAAATATCATTAAACTCAGCTGTCAAATTGCATTTGGCTCTGCTGAGCGTGCCGCCATCCATAAGAGCTTGGCTGTTCTCCACGCCAGCGCTGGTTTTCTCTCATTCTTCCCTCTTAAACACACACACACACACACACACACACATGCACATGCTAAAACCACCTCTAGCAGAGAAACAGACACAAACACTTGCAGGGACTAATACGTACACACACACACTCGTACATTTAGACCACCTGGGAGATCTGTTTATGGAATCCGACAGAGACCACACGAGAAACAGACGTTGCTTTTATTTCGCTTTAAGCTCAAAAGATCTAAATAGTCTCATTCATTTACATCCAAAATGTAGTTTTGTAGTTAGAGAACAAGGATTACAAAGTTATCCTGTGATCACAGACAAAGACCTGCTGTTGTAAACAATCACAAACACATAATGGAGTGGAGTTACTGGTCTGAAGCTTAATGCGTGATAGAAAATATTTTTAAGTTTTATAGAGACGGGGCAATTAAATCACGAAAAGACAACCCTGGTAACAAAACCAACAAATACCAAACACTAAAAATAAATGAGGTGATAAAGATGATTACTCTGAACCCACAGCGCATTAAATCTTCTTGACAGGATGGCATTTGCCCTCTGATTGACTCCTATTTGAGTAGGTGTAAATAAGGTGTGTACTGGTAAACCTGCGTTGGTTTCGTGCAAAGCTGGCGTTTTACAAGTACTCACCTAAAGGGAGTTCCACCTCCCATTTGCACGCAGGGCCCTTTGTTGTCTGTCTTTTTTTCCCCCTGTCTTCTTTTCTCTCATTTGAAAATAACCCAAACAGGTCCTGTAGACGTAGTAACGGAGATATTATCTAAGCATACTTCACCTGAAGGGGATCCCATCACACAGATTTTTTTTCCCTTGCATGCACGAATGAGGCCTGCAGGCCTGAAGGCAGGCAAAACAAGTTGAGCACGGTTGAGGCAGGCTAAGCCCTGCTAACATTTTTTTTTTTTTACAACATGTTGCTGTAAATATTCATTTTTCTTTTTTAATGCACGCAAAGTGTCAGGACCTATTGGTTAGCAAACATTAAATGAATAGCAGGTAAGTTATTTTGCAGGGTTTGTAAGAATTCTGATAATTCTGTCCTATGATGTTCAATCTATGTTAAATGATTTTAGAATATCAAAATCCATGTTGTGGTTGAGATGATGTTGCACTGTGACCACTAAAGTATTTAAGTGCATAAAACTTAAAAATCAAAACAAAACAGAGACTTCAAATGCAGTACTTACAGTAAAACGTTGATAGTATCAGAAGTCCCATCAAGATCCCGCATATTGATGTACAAAAGCAGCCTTAAATGTTTAGGCACAGGGCAGCAGAGCATGGCCTCACGCAACTGTTGTCCTCGCACGCTTGTTTGTAACAAGTAAAAAGATTCACGCTCGTCTGAAACAGCCGTAAAGCTACTGAGATACACACAGTTCACACCAACATTTAAAATCTGAGATTCCTTAGCTACTATCCAGAGATGACGGACAAGTGAAAAATACATGTGTTCAGGAGCCAAACTGGAAAAAGGGATTGATCTCAGTTAGAGGCATCACTTACTACCTAGATACATTTAAAACCACATCAAGATTTGACATTTTTTGTGATTTGGCGGCCCCAGTTTCAGAGTGCAATTTACTCATACACCACTATCATAAATATGGATGGGTGTACATGTGCATTCGTATGACTAACTTAGCAAAGATACATCAAAAAGAAGTCTCTTGAATGTCTTGTAGTACATTGAGTTAAAGTTTTTATGACTTCTTTCTGAACGTCCACAGGAGGGTTAGCCCCAGTTTAGCACATAATGCTCAGTCTTGTGCTCTCTATCCAATAATAACAAATATATGTTACTAATAAATTATACATATTTTTTCTCTTTCTTCAGAAATAAATAATGTTAATATCATGTTTATTTCCTGCACCTGTCTTGCATGTCCACATACATCCAATAATCTCCTAGCTCGACGTTCAAACCAACTTTCGTGTCAATGTCAAAGACTCCATTACATTAATTTACATTACTTAGTCCCGGCGATCCTGAGCTAACTGCATAAACACCAACACTCGCTCAGTGCTCTGAAATATGGCCACTGAGCAAGAACAAGCTAACAGCAGCTACATTTTACACTAGTTTACTTCACTGTCCATCAAGAAACTCTGTAGAGAGTTGAGGAGGGGATATCAGAGGGAAAAACAGAAAACATTTTCTCCATAAAATTTGATCCAGTTTCAACAAAATCAGTGACATAGTTGGAGGTGAGTACTGCATAGCGCACTTCTTTAAGGTGGAATATTGAAATAATGTTCCTTTAATGGTATTTAAATGTATATCACTGCAAGTGTGGATCTGGTAATGATTAGAGATGATCATAGTATCTAGTAGTAGTCGAGTGTGTATGTTTTGCTTTGATTAGCTTTATTCATTTATTTTTAAGTATTTTCAGTGTATTATATCATCTTATCATCTTTTTCTCTAAAAAAAAAAAGTTAATCTTATTTCAGTTTGCCAGTCAACCATGTGGAACCACTCTAGAAAGTATGCTTTGGTTTTCTGGACACCCAAAATGAACAAAATTAGTGTGACATACAAGAAAACAAGTCATCACAGACAGAAATGTATTAACATTTGCGATCCTAGTGTGTCCACACATTTCAAAATTATCCAAACTAATTGAGGACAAATGTACAGATTATGCAGCCCAAAAACTGTATACACTGAAGTAATGAGGTCCCAGAATAAAGAAATAAAACGCTGCAAGTCTTTTAGTTTCCAATCATTATGAGGAATGTCATAATGTTTACACTGTCTGATTTACATTCATTCCTCCGGGTAGCTGCACCGTCAGATTGAATATAACCAGATTTGTATAA
>JAJHUR010072326.1:20097-37168 GCA_027495735.1 Lutjanus campechanus
TAAGACAAACCATTGTCACCCCCAAAAGTTCTTATCTATAAATCTTAAGAAGCATTTATTTGTGCATAAATGAACATTCCTGATGATGATACATATGAATATACACACTAAATGGGAAATAAATGTATTTTGGCTGAATTAAAAGGCCATCTAATTGTTTTTAATTCCTCTCATCAGAAAATAATATACACATTTAAATGTTTTATAAAAGATCTACTGCAGATATAAATCTTAAATTTGCAGAATTTCTCTTCTATTTATTTGATGACCTAAATAAAATCTCCCCTGACCCACCAGTGGGTCACGACCAAGACTTTGAGAATGACTGGTCTGAACCAGCTCGTATAAGTGTCCCCAGATAACTTCCCTTATGATCTGGTGATATTATGATATATAAATAAAAATGAAATGAAACTGAATCATCCCCAATCTCAGTGACTATATGTTACATTAGCATAAAGTCTATATCACTTGACTTCATGTGTTACATTAACGCACATCTTTTAAACTACTGTCTTACAAATTGCAAATACTATACTGAGTACTTTTTCTCATTCCTGCACAAAACTGTTCAGCCCTTTCATGAAAGAACAGTTATTGTGAATAATTTTTAAAAACTTTTTTTTCTAGATTTCATTGTAAACTTTCAGTTTTCTATTTACGCTTCTTGAGTGCCAGTTTTATCTTTCTCCATATTTTCTTCTTACTGTTTTTATTATTATGCACAAACACACCAAGGAAAATTCTTTGTATCAGAATCAGAATCCACTTCATTGGCCAAACATGTACTGACAAAGAATGGCTCTCTATCCATCGCTCTCAGTGTACTTACACAGGAATAGAATAGACGTAACAGGTAAGAACAAGGATAACAAAGCTAAACAAATAAAGGTGAAGACTTGACAGCACTATTATGTACATAATAATGTGAAAAAATAAGTGCAGTACAATATATAAATATACGGAGGTACGTGAAACCTGAAACAATACAGCCAGAACAGTTTAATTATTAGTTTAAAATGGAGAGGCAGATTTAACAAATATGTAAAAAATATAATTGAAAAATCTGAATATATAGACAAGCTGAGCAAAAAAACCAAAACAAAAACAAAACAATGGAAGACCCACTAAGATAAGGTGAAAAGTATAGAAACAATATGCTGCAGGAAACTGGATGAAAAAGTTACATAAGTGATAAATGGGAAATTACAAAGTCAAACAAGATAAAATTCCATCATGTTCAAAGTGAGCTGTTTGCACATCTACAGAGAATTATAGATTGATCGTATCATACTAGAGACAGATCATCTTTGAGAATATAATTCTAGCTTCTGAAGTGGTCCCCACATTCTAAGAACATAAATGCAAAAGGAAAACAAGATAACGCTTCTATCCTTCTCCACCTGTGGATAACCTCTCGTGCTTGAGATTTTTATTGCCTCTTAAATACATTTCCCCCCAAGTTGTCTGGCAGCTCATTCACTTCACCTCTGAACTGAAAAGACCAAAATAGAAACGTTCCAAGCCAGCAACAGGTAGGGGCCTGCTTTCATTCCTTCTTTCATTGTCACTTCTCCTATTAGGAGACATGAGAGAACTTGAACTATGTTTACTGTCATCTCTAAATTTGCGCCTCACGGTATATTTTTAAGCATATGAAAGGGTAAAGCAAATGACAAAATATCACATAAACAGCATATTTCATACATACATACAGGTGCTTGCATGCTTTCAGAGGGTGGGACCAGATATACATGAAGAAACATGTAGTGCCAAATATACATGAGGAAAAAGATTGGTGGTGACTAAGAACACACTCATGTTTGTACAAAACTATAATGCTCCAGTTAAATACTGAGACACAGGTATCATGCTTTCAAAACAGAGCTGTCAAAATACTATAATTAGTGGCTGATGAAATATGTTGAGGTGGGATGCATTGTACAGCAACAATAAACACATGGCTGCCATAAATAGCATGAAGTAATGCCTGGAATTAACCTGTTTCTATTCTGAAACTTTGAATACATCTCCCCACGCAGTGATCTTTACGTTCTCAGCGACATAATCTTTTGCAAAACATCTGAAATTATCTGCTGCCTCGCACGCAAAAGCTTTTGTTTGCAGAGAGGGAGACAGAGAGCGAGAAGCCTTGGGCGGGAGTTATGCAAACTAAATCCTCGTCAGGTTGACATCTTCACAGGGTTATTTTTAGACGTCTTGTGGAATTTGCTGCAACAGTTTACATTACTGAAATGCTACGCAGGGTTTAAATATTTTTCTCAGATATTTAAAAAAGGTGTCATAATCTCCACTGCTATGTAAGACAATTATCTACTAATAAACATTACTTACAAAAACACGTTTTAACTCAAATTTACATGTAAAAACTTAACATATACTGTATGTATGCACAGTTTCAATGCAAACATTTCCCCAAATGAGATGTCTTTTTCCAAATGTTTCCTATATTGATGAGAAAGGTTTGACGCAGACTCGCAGTCCTCAAAAAGAGAGGGAGAGAGTAACTCAAGTGGACTGACTGCCATGTAATATTCTCAATAAAGTCATTTAAATATTTGATCATGTGGTCAGTCATAGTTGACTGCTGTATTTAAAATTGCCACCATAAGAACAGTGGGTACATGACCTGAAACGAGTCAAGATTTAAGCTCCAAGTTCATCCGAATCTGCACCCATAAATCACGCACCCGAATGTATTATGCTAGCGCTCTTCTGTGGGACATTTGAGCAGCAAACTAAAAAAACTGTAGTTATAAACTTGAGAGGATGGAGGAAACTCTCCAGAGGAAACTATTTAGAATTAAATAATCAGTGAAGTTATGCTGCTGTGCCTCGTGTGTAATGCACACACAGAGTCTCTCTCACTGAAGAGACGCACACTATTTCCCATCTGCAACACATCAGCTATTAATCAGAATGTTGATTTTTAATGACCTGGACTGCCCGTTCTGCACTAACTTGCATGTATGCAAGCCCATGTAATAGGTGTGTTCTGGTACTTAAACACCCATGCACATAATTACACAAAACATATTCGATGGGGTTATATAAGTATGTAGGCCTATGTTTCCTTTTTTGAGATTTTTGAAGCACTGTAAGACCCTGATGAAGGCCACAAGTCGAAACACTTTGGTGTTGCTGTTGCTGGAGTTTTGACCTCTTGAACTTTTTTTCCTTCTCCAGGCACCTGGAAGTAGGTGAAGTTATGCCAGGATCCCCTACTCTGGGACGCTGCTACAGACACAGTTTGCTTAATGTAAAATGTGTGAACCAGCTTGCAAATAACAGCTGGGACCAGAAGGAAAGCTCTATTTACAATACTTAACCCTGTTTTAATTTCATGAAATCATAATGGGAGATTTGTGTATCCAACAGATTACTCCAACAGATTACTCACATGAACAATGTGTTTTGTTTGATTCAACATAAGGACACACACATGAATTCCACAGTTACATCACACAGCATTTGGTGTTATGCTTGTTGTGCTGTATTTAGCCGCAGCTTTGTTCTTCACACCTGCAGTCAACTAAGAATATTTATTCTTCTTCCTTCTGCCCCCAACAAATGAGTGGAAAACTGTTTTCCTTCATAAACAACTATAGTACAGATCAACAGAGGGAACTTATTAGAAGTCAGGGGCTTGTGACTGTCTTTTTCATGAGTTACTGCTGCACCCAGTCACCTTCCAGAAGAAAGTGATTATCAACAACTGCAGGGCTCCAATCTGTGCTAATACATTCATGAGCTGCACGGTGGTACAGTGGTTAGCACTGTCACCTCTTAGCAAGAAGGTCCTGGGTAGAAACCTGCTCCTTGGCTTGGGGGCTTGAGAGATTTTGGCTGGTCTGGGGCGTTTCTTTGTGGAGTTTGCATGTTGTCGCCATGTCTCTGTGGGTTCTCTGCAGGTACACCAGCTTCCTCCCACAGTCCAAGTCAAGACATGCAGGTTAGGTTAATTAGTGACTCTAAATTAAACGAATGGGAGCGTGAAAGGTTGTTTGTCTCTATGTGTCAGCCCTGCAACGAACAACCGATATGTCCAGGGTGTACCTTACCTCTTACCCACTGTCAGCTGGGGTAAGCTCCAAGTCAATCTGCATGCAATTTATTATGTTGGCATCAGTCTTTGATTCTTTAATGTTTATGAACTGATTATAGTGCCAACAAATGTTGAACTATGTTACCAACAATCAGGGTGTTAGTCACTGAAGTTGACTACAAGCTTCACAATGTTCCTCCTTCCAACATATTGACAAGTAATAGCTCAAGGCCACAGTCAGTGATACTATACCTCACCCAAATAGACGTAAAAATAATGTCATTATTTTACAGCTCCTGAAACAGCATTCTTCATACTGTACTTTTTCCATTTCTACGGCTTACAGGTGTGCACTTTAAATACTGGACTGATGAAAACAGAAAGCTTTTATCTGATCTAGAGGCTGCAGCACAACGCTATGCTGTCATCTAATGTGCTCATAAATGTCAACACTGATCTTGACAGGGACTCAGAGAAAGGGAGAGACAGTAAGAGCATTCTGTAGTTAAAATGATTTATGGGAGTGCGTTGTTGACTGAGGAAAATATAGGCAAATTATAGATACATATCTAAACTTTTACAGTACTTGTGGCCTATATTTTTAGTAGTTAGTAGGGGGTTTTAACGAAGATAATTCAGTGTTGTTTGTTGCAGATAGATACACCTGACAAAAAGGGAATAAAATACTTTTTTCATTGTATAATAAAAGGCTTATAACTAATAACTGATTAATTAATGGTCAAAGATTGTTTACAATTGTTTACAAAGCGATCCTTACTCTGCTCTGCCTGTGTGTGTTTATTTGTGTAAAACTATTTCTGCAGCTCTCACAGACAGAGAGCAGAGGAAAAAGTGAATAATGTAATATAGTCCCAACCTCAAAACCTGTGCACTGTATTGGTTTGGAGCAACACACCAGTGCAAAACAGGCTGAAGCCCAGAAATGTCTTGAACATGGCAAAATATGAGGAAATAAGAAAATACAGGCAGATGGCAGGGTCCGTGCAGGTACAGACACCAGCACACTAGTAGTTGGTCATATGTGATGATTTAGAATAATTATATTTAAATGAGTCTATACATTATTTTTTGTGAAAATGCCTTTCATAAAGTGTTTTAAGCATCAAGTCTGCAGTTATGAGGGTTAATAAAATGTTAATAAAAAGATTTTGGTCCCTGTTTTTGGTATCATCTTTCTATTAGTCAAACGGTCTAACCAGTAGTAAATGATTCATCAACCATTAATCAAGACAATAGTCCCTAATAACCCTCTGGTAACAGTTGCATTATTACCAAGTGGCGCCTTTTTTCATCTTCACCTTTGGCAGTATATGAAGCACAAATATTCCTCCCTGGTTTCACCTGTAAAGCCGTAACTGATAAGGTTTTATTAAGTAGATCCTGAACACACACAGTCACACGATGGCCTCACAAGCTGCTACACGCTGTGACCAGAATGAATACATGGTATTTGAGCTCTTGCCATTGTGTGGTTAGCTTAGAGGAATCCAACCTTTCAAAATAGTGACTTCACCCTGGATTGAGTGTCACACACAGACAACACAAACAGCTTATCACCTGAAAATCAAAACATTAACACCAGCACAAACATGTGTAACCTGCATGCAGAAACAGCTTGCAGAGAACAGTGTGCACAAACAAACGTTAAGCCACTTTATCACAGTAACAACATATCAGTGGCTGGTGTGATGTCAACATTGGTTTCCAGGTGGTGTGTGAGGATATTATTTTTCCGTTTGTCTATTTGGTGACACTACTGCAGCACACAACCAATGAAACCGGTGATTTGGACATGTAATTTGCAGGAAATAAGACTACCAATTACACAAATATGGGTTGTTGAGTTCAACATGACTGCCAGATGAACCTGCAGGGAGTGAGTGGGAGGACAAAGAGCATTTAACTATTAAAATCATAATGTAAGAGTTAATCTTCAATGGGTTTCTTCACCTGTTGGTCTTGTTATACTTCCACTGTTTCCATAGAAACACATCACAAGTGACACCTCCTGTCCAAAAGTCATCCAAAACCACAAGGTGGCTCATTCACAAAGAAAATAAATTACAATCAGTGATTCGTTAGGTGAATCCACTATCTTGGCACTGAGTGAGAGGAAGGATCAGATAGACTATTTGTTTTAATAGAGAGAAACACAATAACAATGGTTTCTATGTAGGCTGTTAAGTTGGCATGAACATCTGAGGTGCACTCCTGAGCCGAGTGCTTTGATGTCAAAACACATGAATGTCTATCGGGGCATCTTTTCTCTCACAGAGTTGTTTCAATATTACAATTCACCCTGGAAAAATAGTGCAGAACATTGTTTTCCAATATGAATAAACTATTTGCCTTAATTTAAAAAAAGTTAGTGTCTGTGCTGCCTTAAAATTATGAGTTGACTGAATTTGAGAAGGCAAGTTGGAGTAATGATTTTTGTAATGATTCAAAACAAATGAACTTTTCAAGTCATATAAACTTGATATTAATTGAGTTGTACTTGGAAAAAAAGAACAGTCTCAAACAATGCATGCTGGGAGTCTGCACTGAAAAAAGAAAACTGTTGGACCAACTAAGAAAAATTACTTCAATTCACTTCAGTTGGTTATATATATTCATTCAACTCATAATTTAATAAGTTCTGAAAATAAATACTAAAAAATAAAGTTTAATTATCTTGAATTAAAAAAAAACTATAATGTATACATATAATACAGAACATATATTTACATTTAAAGGGACCATGTTATTCATCTGTTTAGATCATTTGGGTGTGAGGTGAAGAGTTTTGAAGATATCAGCTGTTCTCTCAAGTATAATGGGACTAAATGGCACTTGGCTTGTGATGCTCAAAGGGCCAAAAATAACACATTTGAAAAAGTCAACAGCAGTGTCCCCAGAAATCATGACCCAGTGACTCAAGATAATCCATAGACCTTGTTGTGAGCAGTTTCATTTTGGAACTACTTTCTCTATTGCTGAAATAAAGTAATTCTGATAGATTCTTCCTGTGAAACTGAGTTATCTTGTTATCTTATCTTGAGTAACTGGCTCATGATTTCTGGAAAGAGACACTGCTGTTGGGTTTTTCAAATGACTTTTACAGTGAGATTAAAATACTTTCATTTCTTCTAGAAAACGATTCAGGCTGTGATACAGTGGAAGTGACACTGAACTACCTGCAGGCACCACACCTTTACATACAAAGGAAACATACGCCACCTGGTTGTCTCAGGTGAAATAGTCCCGAGGTGTCTGGCAGATCACATTTCACAGGTAAGGAGACAGTAATGGAGCTGCATTTAATGATGTTTTCAGTGAATCAACTCTTAATTTTCTAAATACTATATTATTGGGTCGTGATGAAACTTTTATTGTGATCACAGTTTTATTATAGGCCATCATGCACGCGATATGAAGATGTTTCGTGATGCTCCAAAAGATCTTTTGAAATCATTTAACTCCGCCTCTCTTGGGTTGGTCCTGAGGTGAGGCGGCTATAAACTGCTGCTCACGCACATCTGTAGGTAAGACGGGCTGCAGCAGTCTGGCAGGTATGATATCTGAAAAGGACTTCAGTGGATTCGGGTCGTCTTGACGCACAGGAGGACTTTACGCATAGAGAGAAATTGGATACAGCACTACCAAAGAGGAGAATTCAACAAAAAGCATGAAGTTGGAAGTGTTGTGTGGAAGTCATTATGACATGAAACACTTTGAGATGTCCAGTGATGCAGAGGGGAGTGTGCGCTCTCCTCTCTCTGCTGAGGAGGAGCTGGGGTCGGATGGGGACTGCGTGGCGCACAGCCCTCCGCCACCTGCTGCTCCGTGCACCAGCGCCAAGTCCAAGCCGTACACACGGAGACCCAAACCCCCGTTTTCCTACATCGCTCTCATCGCCATGGCCATCCGGGACTCCCCCTCTGGACGTCTGACTCTGGCTGAAATCAACGACTATCTGATGCACAAGTTTCCGTTCTTCAGAGGCAGCTACACCGGCTGGAGAAACTCGGTGCGACACAACTTGTCACTAAACGACTGCTTTCTTAAAGTGCTCCGGGACCCGTCCAGACCCTGGGGAAAGGACAATTACTGGATGCTCAATCCTCACAGCGAGTACACCTTCGCTGACGGGGTGTTCCGGCGCAGAAGAAAGCGCATTGCTAATAAAAAGTTCAGCATGGAGCCGGAGGTGTCGGAGCGCGCAGAGGAGCCGCAGAGCGCTCAGCAGTCGTCAGCCAAGACTGATTCATGTGTCAAGTTTACAAGTTCATTCGCTATAGAGAGCATCCTGAGCAAGCCCTTCATCAAGAGAGACTCACATTTACCAGCGCAACCTGCCTTCACCTGGCCGCGCTACGCTGAACTCACGATGCCTCATTCAAATACACCTGCTGCCTCATTTTCATACGTCAAGTCAGCTGGCTGCCGTGTGGACTCCTGCGCTGCTGCGCATGTGTCAAACAGCTACGACTGTGCGCTTCTCTCTCACTCAGTCCTGAGATATCAGAAATAAACTTTTTTTATTTGATGATTAAAATCATCAACGTGCACCGATGATGGACGTTATTGTGGTGGCAAGGTGTTACAGATTTTCTTTCTTGTTTTTTTTCTTTTCTTTTATCACTGGTGGTTTCTGGTTTAACGCATCATCATATTTGATATTCTACAGTTCTTTGTTGTAAATGTTACTGAACTGACCGTTAACGTTGCTGATTGTTTAACAAACGTGTTAAAAATATGCACTTTGACTGTTGTTTTGTCTCTCTCTTGAAAAATGCCCTTTTCAATGAAATAAAAAAACAAAACAACCTAACAGTGATGGTCTGCGTTTTCTATTGTAACATTATTTTATATTAACTCTCATCCCACCAACATGCAAGGATAAATAAACAACCATCATAACCAAATGTTAACCTACTCTTTTTCTTATAACATTATCAGTGTAACGCTCTTAATTAAACTACTCTCGGGCTGTGAGTAAAGCAGAGCACGGGGACAGCTTCGTCTGTGTAACTTGGTTCACTTTTAATGCCCGTTTCAACGATAGAAAACAGCTGAACACCGACTACAGACTTAGTGCATTACTTCTTACATCACTCGCAGGTCTTAACTATCACTCTCACTACATGCAAGGTGTATCATATTATGTGGTTCCTAATCTAAATTAAGGAGCAGAGTACAATATGTATTGTATATATGTTACCATTTATTAAATTATGTAAATTCTCAATAATAATCCTGAAAATAATAAGGTAATCTACAAAATAAGTCTTCATAAAATAAATATAATTTCACAATAGTCATGTAATGAATGTCATCTGAGGAAAAAAAGATTTCAAATGAAAGTTATTGTGTAAAATAAAAATACACAGAGCACCAGAAGTGTGTGTCTGTTGCATCTGTCTCCTTCAAAATGACTGGAGTGCCTCCACCCTTCTGATAGTGTGTGATACTTTAAATTAAGATTAAGAAATTAAACGGTTTATCATTTTATGGGGCCATTAAGAATAAACTGATTGATAAAATCATGAGTCTAGGTTACCTCAGTTGGTAGGATTAAGGTTAAACTACAAAGCAGTTAGTGGTTCATGGAGCAAAATTAGGGCTGACACCTGAATGACACACCTGTCAGGTGCCAAATGCAGTAATGCTTATCGGGGCGTGTGCTCATCTAACTCCACCTTCCAAAATTCCTGGAAAGCTCTGCTAGGGATGGGTGGCAAGTGCACCAAGTGTCTATATACACCAGCCTCTTCCTATATGAAAAAGGCTTGTGCTTATTGTGTTGCCCATATTTAGTAAAAGGTAACATGTTACTTTTAAAAGATAAGGAAGATTAGGCACTTCTCCAGTTTATCTACATGTAGATAACATAACATAACATAACATAACATAACATAACATAGCATAACATAACATAACATAACAACAATCTCCATTATGATACAAGTGAAATGAAATAAAATAAAATAAATATGAATGCATCCCATCGTTGGTGTCTTTTCAATAATTAATGATGCATAAAGTAATCGCCTTATAAGTATTTACTCTTCGGTGTTCATGAGGCTCGCTGCTGCCGGATAGGGGCATCCAATATTTATGTTTTCTGTCTGGCGCTGCAAATAGCTGTCGCCTCAGTCACCACACATGCGCAGGAAGGGCTTCATACAAATGGTGCATCCTGAACGAAGTCAACTCCAATCCACAATAGGAAGAAATGTCTTCCAAGTAGGCCCATTCTTCTGAGGCTAGAAAGTAAATTTCCTTTAAAGCAGCTGCGCATCCTGGACCCAGCAGGGCTCACGGGTTTGATGTTGGTCCTGATAGTCTGGGTACGTTGTGTTGTTGTGACATTGCTGGTGTGTGAGAAATTGTTTCTTATAGTGGTCACTTGCTCTGAAGTGAAACTACAGCAGCATGCATAAAAGCCCACCATTTAAGGCACAAAAATAGACATTTACAGAAGGGCTGGGCAATATATTATATGGATACTGTGATATGAGATTAGATATTGTCTTCGATTCTGAGTATCATTATATTGTGATACATCATAAGTGTTGTCTTTTTCTGGTTTTTAAGGCCTCATGACATAAATGTGATGTCATTTTCTGAACTTATCAGATTGTTGTTCGTCTTTTTCCACTCAGTCATTATATCCACACTATTGATGATTATTTATAGAGCTGCAGTGATTAGTTGATTAATTAATTTTTTTCAGTGCTTTTCAAACTGGGGTCCAAGGACCAAAAAGGGGTCTTTGAGTGGGTTGTAGAGGGTCCCCACCAAAAGGAGGAATAAAATATTCTAACTCTTATCACCAAGTTGTTAATTATAGTGATCCTAGTTTGATCATTGATTGACTATAAAGACTTTATTTTCTTTAAATCTAGAAATATAATGAATTACTCAGGGATTCCTTCAGATAAATCCTCTCAAATTGGAGGTTTAATCTGCATCTATTCTGGAACCCTTGGATTAATTAATCAAGAGAAAAGTATTTGCCCAATATTTTGATAACTGATTAATTGTTGCAGTCATTTTTCATTTGCTGGTTCAAGATTCTTGAATGTGAGAAATTGCTGCTTTTCCTTGTCATTTATAATAGTAAATGAAGAGTGTTTTGGAGTGCTGATTGGGCAAAAGAAGCAAACCTGAAGACTTCACTTTGGGCTGTGGGAAATTGTGAGGAGCATTTTTCACAATTTTATACATGATACAAGATGAATTGATAATGAAATTAGTCATCAGTTGCAGTCCTAATTATTTATCAAACATCTCATTTTCTTAATATTTTTGTGAAAGCACCAATACTCATCCCCACAATATTCTTGCATTATCAGTGTTGAGGTATGTGATCGAAAATATCATAATACTTGATTTTTTCATATTGTGCAGTTATTTTAGAGAGAATGTAAATATGGACATATCATGGCATAGCCTAAAAACATGAGTTCTTATTTATAAGCCACATCGCCAGGCCCTGATTTACAGAAGTAAACTTAAAAGATACTCCAATATTTTATTATCTGAGTCATTTCTTAGGACCTTATTTAGAGTTTCTAATCAATCCATTTCTCCAGGGATGTAACTCAGGCTCATTCTCAGAGGTAAACTGACACTTGCGCGCTGTGTGTGGTACATTGGCACGCTCTGATGGAAAAAGCATGCTTCCTCTCATGTCAGGGTCTTAACTCTGAACAGATCCCAAACAAATGAGCTCTGCAGGACTCCTTCCACTGTACACCTTGACAGAATAACACCACAGGCAGACACGGTCACTTTGTGCAGGTACATATGAGGACAGAGGGAGTTATTGTGTCGCTTTATCCACCATGGTTTATAAAGTTATCAAAGCCTTGTCTGACAAATGTATCCAGAGGTGTTTTGGAAAGTGAGTCGTGGGAGGAGGAGATTTGTCTTACTCCGCTGTGCTGTGTCCGGCTTCTAGTCTGGATCGGGGCCAGATGGGGAGGAGGGAGTAGTTCCTGGCGATTTCTTGGAGGGATTTTGGGGGGATCGAGGGGCAGAGAGAGATTTTAGAATTGATAGGTGGTCGAGTTGTGTTTGGCCGGGTGGATATGCGCAAGCAAAGTCGAGGAGCTTTATTTGCCCTCTTGTATGGGATTATTGCCAACAGCGATGGACAGAGAGAGAAAGGAGGAACAGCGGCTGGTGTTTCTTGATTTTCACGGTTCTAAACGCGCAGAATCATCGCATTAGGAAACCTTTAATAGTGTTTGAAGAATAGGAAAAAAAAAAAAGTTGCCCAGGTGTTATAAAGCCTCTAAAAAGAGGCACAACCATGACGACCGAGAGCTCCAAGCAAAATTTGGATCCATCTACTCCTGTGCGCTCCAGTCCGGCGGCTCTGCTGAGCGCACAGCCGGTGATGGAGAGCGCGCAGAACGCACCAGCCAAATGGAAAAAGGGAAATTCTGGCTTGAGGCGCCCTGAAAAGCCTCCCTACTCATATATCGCCCTCATTGTGATGGCAATTCAAAGCTCGCCGAGCAAAAGGCTCACTTTGAGTGAAATTTACCAGTTCCTGCAGGCGCGCTTCCCTTTCTTCAGGGGATCATATCAGGGATGGAAGAACTCCGTCAGACACAACCTGTCTCTGAACGAGTGCTTTATAAAGCTGCCTAAAGGTCTGGGAAGACCAGGCAAAGGCCACTACTGGACCATCGACCCGAGCAGTGAGTTCATGTTCGAAGAAGGCTCATTTCGTCGCAGACCGCGGGGCTTCCGTAGGAAATGTCAAGCTTTGAAGCCAATGTACAGGATGATGAACGGGATCGGGTTCGGTGCGTCCATGCTGCCGCAGAACTTTGATTTCCAGTCACCTTCAGGCTCATTAGCCTGTCATAACGGCTACAACATAGACCTGATGGGTAATACAGTGCCAGGGGGCTTCGAAGGACTCGGAGGAGGACATCACGTCCCTCACATGTCTTCAGGCTCCGGGTCATCGTACATGGCCGCGTGTCAGGTGGCCTCTAATGCGGACTACTGTCCGGACAGCAGCAGCAGCCCCCTGCAGTCCTCCCCGGCCATGGTAGGCACTCTGGACTGTCAGTCTCCGTATGCAAATGCAGCCTCACACTGGAGTTCACCTGGTGTGTCTTCATACATCAAACAGCAGTCTCTGACATCCAGCAGTCCCACTTCTTCTGCTCTGCACACGGGAGTGTCGTCCTACTCTCTGGATCAGGGATATCTGCATCATAACGCACGAGATTCATCAGAGATTTCAGGTGAAACATAACTGTATGATCAGACGCATGAGATATATATTTTATTTTATGAATTCTGTCTGCACTGTAGTGAGTCATGAGACTCAAAGTTCATGGTGAACATTAAACAGTCATGAAGTCACCGCTCCTTGCATAAAATACAATTCTCTTACATATTCTTTAATCAAGTTGTATTGGATCAACAATCTATGTAAAAATACACACGAAAATCCGCTTTTGACTAAAATATTAACCAACTGGGCGAACCATTATGGAAAAGCAGTTAAGAAAAATTAATGTGCATTAATTGATCAGATTGTAACGTCACACAATTTAGACATTTTTCGGTTTTTATTATGCATCACAAAATTGTACATGAAATGGACACAATGTTATGTTATGTTATAGAGCCACGTTTTAAATTTAAATTTCTCACCAACTGATTGCATGTAGGGCCTACTCAAACTTTCTTTGTGGGCCTTTGTGTTAAAAAAAAAAAAGCAATAATCCTGAGATTACAATGACCTGGACGAATGAGAACATTCACGGACAAATTAAACAATAACACACCTAGAAATAACAAAAATAGCATCAGTGTAAAACAACTTTTATTACTTTCTGTGCATCTTCATGAAGGCCTTTAACTTGAGCTATACAGCTGTACAATGGTCAGGATATTTACAGTAGAGGATGTTCACTCATTTTATTTTTTCATTGTCTTTTACTGTAGGATAAACAGCAAAACAAATTGGTACAACATCCTAATAAATCACACTAATGTTTTACAAATAGCAACTCATGGCTTTATCATAAATAAATAAACTAACCTTAAACAAAGTAAGCATGTTATTGTTAAACACATGTATCACAAACTACTAATAAGAACACATCTTGGGTTGCCAATTTGTGAAAAATACGTTTGACTGCACCAAATTACATTTTTAAAAAAAAATTTATTCATTTTGTTTTTGAGTTCATCAGGAATATTCACCCTGTGAATAGAGCTGCACCGCACCAAAATGCATTTCCCCTCCATAAAGTAATTTATTAGCATTTACAGTGGGAGGCTTGATAGATTGTTGTGTTTGTTTCTTGTTTACAAACAAAAAAGTAACATAATTTCACAACATTTCTAATTGCATTAAATAAAAATAAACAGACGAAAGTTAACCTGTATGGCTAAACCTGGCACATTTACGTGACTTAAGTGATCATGTTAATTAATGTACATTGTCCCTTCTTAAATAAGATAAAATAAACATAAACAATGGCCAAATAATTTTCACAACTTGCAAATATTTTCTAATAATTTTCTATGACTGATCCATGAAGCATTAGTAAATGTTTTATCAATTAATAAAGACATCACAAACAACCTAAAAACATTAACCTATGACGGGAACCAACAAATGTCACATGCGTGTAATTATTTTCGTTATCTATAGTTGAAGTAAAAATAACAGATATTAACAATAAAAAAAGTCCAGATATAGAATTATATTTTGACCTGACGGGGTGTCCTTTGTGTTTCAGTGGGGCTGTCTCGGTATTCCAGCCACTCAGCTCCTGTGTGTGACAGGAAGGACTTCGTTCTGAACCTGAACGGAATCTCTTCTCTTCATCCCAGCAGCAGCGGATCTTACTACCATCAGCTTCATCATCATCACCAGAGCGTCTATCAGGACGTAAAGCCGTGCGTCATGTGACAAAACACCACAGACAGAACTGATAAATTTAAGCCTCAGGTGGAGATATTTCAACAGGATCTTTGATGACTTTTGGTGCAAAACAACATTTCATTCGGGTCAGTGTCGAAGCAGAGACTCTTCGGTGAACTTTGACCTTTTTAAAAAACAGTCTAAGTCATGGTTATGATGTGAGAAAGAAAGGACTACGCACTTACTTTACACACATGGATAAACAATATCAACATTTTCACTGCAAAAATACATAACATGCACGTATCTGATTTAATCTTTATTCATGCACTTAATTTTGTTTTTTTCTGGAGTTGCTGAAATTGTTGTTGATTTCCAGCTGAAAGCCATAAAGAGATTTATTTTTAATGGATGATTTTGAAATTTTTAATGTCTTAAGTAATAAATGTTTCTTATGAAAACGATCTAAATCTTATCAGCAGTGCTTCTCTTCTTGGTCTTTCCTTTTTTTCTGCGGCAAGAACATTATTATCATCATTTATTGTTATTATTATATCTGTCAAAAAGGCTGGTGAATTGTTGCTTCTTTGATTTAAGATTTAAAAACGATACAAAATTCAAGCTACCTGTCAGAAACACAGTCACCGCATTGAGCACCATCAAATTCAAATTGTTTTACAATGCTTTAATATACATCGTCTTATTTTTTTACGCCGGATATGGTACATGGTGTCATTTTTAAATGTTCACCTTTGTTTTCGGTGTTAAATGAATTAATATGAAGTAATTATTCTTTGGGGATGTTCAGTTTGTGAGGCTAATTTAAATGTAAAATGTGTCTTATAATGATATCGGAGGCTTACATTATTGTAATGTAGCCTGTAATGAGAGTTAATAGATTAAAAAAGAAATCGAAAGAGAACAGTAGGGACACTCAATATGCAACTCAGGGGTAAAAACCCTTCATTGTTGTTTAGTCATGTTGGTTTTCATGTGACTTTACCGCCACCTCCTGGTGACTGAGAGCTGAAAGGCTTTAATTATATTTCATTGTCCTCATTATGGAAATTTGCGTGTGCATCACGTAATTTTGCTAAAGACATTGAAATGTCACGTAGAACATTTAGTTTGTCATTTAGAGTCACCTAAGAGTATTGAATACAGGTTAAACTTTGATATTTGATGTCCGTTATCTACAAATATCAGCACTGGAGTGAAATATGTCCCTCTGATGAGGGTCCCTACAGTGAGGTTACCTGAGACAACCTACAGGAACATGACTTGATTCATCCTGTTCCGTTTGCTCATAAACTCTCGATGATCGTTTACAAAACGTTTCAATACAGACCGATGTTTTAATTGTGTGAAAGCAGGCATGGCAGTTGGCTCTGATATAGTCTATCAGACCAGAATAAAAGGCTGCAGGACAGCGTCTCATCGTGATGGTTTTATAAAACGGTACGTGCAAGTCCATCAAACACAATCTGTCCAGTAGCTCGATTACATCTTTTTATTTAATCACGCTGTAATCAGTGTGACAGACATCAAACATCAGATGTCTGATGCAGCCTGCTGCTGGATTATGAGCTCTAAATATTATCTTTATATAAGTCTAACAATGAGTCCAGGAAGTTTTGCATGTGTTTATTTTATATCCATAATATATACAGTGTTTATACAAATAACGTCAGCGCGAACAATGGCCACTGTTGGGCAGCGCTACACACATCAGAAACATTAACTTCACTTTAATTGTGACACCAAGCTGGCTGTTAAATGAAATGCTTAGTAATGTCTCTGCTGTCCATGGTGCTGAAGAAAATGATAAATACATTTTAGCATATCTGTGATGGTGTAGCTATGGTAAAAAATACTCCAAATAAGCAAAACAATATTAATAAATTGACACAGAAGCAATACATTAAAAAATCAGTTGTACAGTAAACTTTCACAGCTTTCAGTTTGCTGCAGTATTTGTGATATTTGACTGGGAAAATAGGTTTAAGCAAGTAAACCTTACTTTATGTTACATGAATAAATTAGATTCAGCACTGAGTTAAATACCATCTGTTCTCAAATGAACATTTCTGTAT